>JASDQU010255771.1:0-15620 GCA_032191745.1 Picea mariana
ATGGGGAAACTTTGGGACGAAGTTTAGACCAAGAGGGGGTGTATTAGATGCAGTACCAGTTGCAATCACCCTTGAAGTTTTTAAAGAATTGGTAATTATTACTATTGCTACCAGATGGTGCCACTTCCTGCAAATACTATCAAAGGTAAGTATTCACATGTGTTTAAATTGTTAAGCTTTAAAGGGTATTTGCAAGAGAAGGGATCTCTTCCCATAGATCTAGAAGGATCTCAAGATCCAACACATTTAGAGGAATAATGAAACCCAGGTTTGATTATTCTAATATGGATCTATTTGTTATGACATTATTTTGATCTAGGTTGCATCTTGAATCTATGACCATCATACTAACCTTTGGTTAAAATTTAATTCAAAGTATTAGATTGATTAAGGTTGAGATCATAGAGTTTATCCTCTAACCCATCTTTCTATCAAGATAACATATTGTTTTAGTACAGAAGACATGTTGAATAAATCACTCATCATCTCGACTGAAGGAGACTTGGAAGAAAATAAAGACGCTCATTCTTGAGGACAAGGCTATAGGTTCTAGGTTACCATGGAGGAATGTTTGATCACAACACTAGAAGAGTGTTGACCTCATTTTGTATTGTATTTCTTACTTTTGATATTTGTTTCAAATAGGTCACAAGTGATATCTCTAAAGGAGCTACTGTGAGAATTATTCATGCTATTATTTTATTTACTATTATCAAAAGAGTATTATTCTTGCTTGTTGTTTTGTTGACATTGTTTCAGATCACAAGTGATTACCTTGAGGAAACTATAGTGAAGGTTGCAGAAGGTAATAGATTAGATGAGACATGAAGAAAACTATGCACATAACCATATACATTCATGTACCAAAGAAGATGAAGAAGAAGCTATCTTTTGAGATCCCAGTTGCAGGTGAAAATTCCCAATTCCAGAAGGAACAGTTGCAAAAAGAGGAGAGGGCATACTCTTGAGTAGTGAGGCAGATAGTGCTTTGCAGAGAGCACATAGAGATAGCACATGATTGTGTAGATTGAGCTGCAACTAAGAAAGTGTACCAGATTGCTACAATATAATGTGAAATTTTGGTTTGAAGTTGAATATAGAAAGACTCAAGTTTGTAGGTTGAAGAAGGATTTGTGCAGGTTGAAGCAAGCTCCTAGAGCTTGACATGGAAGAATTGACAGTTTCTTGAAGATATTGGGATTTACCAAGAGTGAAGTTGATTCTAACCTTTACCTCAAGGTCATGAATGATGAGCCAATGATGTTACTACTATATGTATATGATTTATTATTGATAAGATGAAGAAAATATCATCACAGTTTTCATAAGAAGCTCTCTATAGAGTTTGATGAAATACCTAATGCTTTATTTCTTAGGTCTTGAAGTTTGGCAAAGCCGAGAGAAGATCTTCCTTAACCTAGGAGAGTATGTAGTTGAAATAATGAAGAAGTTTGACATGTTGGAATGTAAATCCATGTACACACCCATGGAAATGAATTTGATGTTCCTCGTAGTTACCTCGTCAAAAATGGTTGATGCTACTTTGTACAAACTGATTATTGGTTTGGTGATGTATATGAAAAATACTAGGCTAGATATATGTTTTTACTTGAGTCAGTATCTAGTAGAACCCATACGTGTTCACCTTGACGATACAAAACATGTGATGAGATACCTTAAGGGTACATTGGATTTTTGTCTTTGTTATACTAGAGATCATATTTAGATTGTATGGATATACTAATTTAGATTGGACTGGAAGTGTCTCTAATAGAAAGAGCACTTCAAGATGTTGTTTCCTTCTGGGTTCAGCCATGATCTCATGGAAGAGTAGGAATAAATCAAGTATTTCTCTCACCATAAAATAAGTGGATTACATTGTTGCATGTTCCACCAGTTGTGAAAATAAGTCAAAACACATAGAAATATGGTATCACTACATTTGTGATATGGTGCAGAGAGGAGCTATAAAACTCCATTATGTTGGCACTAATGAGAATGTTGTAGATGTATTTACCAAGCCTCGGTCTCATGTAATGTTTGATTACTTTCAAGACAAGCTTGGTATAGTCCAAAAGGACCTCCCTCAAAAGAGGGAGTAGTGTTGAGATGCCAGCCTTTTGCTGAAAATTTCCAGCTTCGTGTTGATGTTATTGAGATGCCAACCTTGTGTTGAATATTTACAACTTCATGTTGATGTTGTTGACATGCCAACCTTGTGCTGAATATTTCGAGCTTCGTGTTGATGTTGTCGAGATGCCAGCCTTGTGCTGAAGATTTCCAACTTTGTTCTAATGTTGTTGAGATGTCATCCTTGTGCTGAAGATTTCCAGCTTCATGTTGATGTTGTTGAGATGTGGGCTTGTGCTAAATATTTCCAGCTTCGTTCTGATGTTGTTGAGATGTCATCCTTGTGTTGAATATTTCTAGCTTCGTGCTGATGTTGATGTGGTTCCAGCCTCATGCTGAAGATTTCTATCTTAATGTTGATGTTGATGTGGTTCCAGCATTCGTATTGTGATGATATTGATACTCCATCCTTCGTGTTGCGATTATGTTGTTTCTCTATCCTTCGTGCTATGATGTTGATGATGTTGTTTTTGTTGATGTTGTATCAACCTCGTGCTATTATTGATGATGATGATGTATTAGTGTTATACTAATTGATGTTGATGTAGATAATGATGATGCCACTTCAACTTCTTGTTGAATATGATGATGATGATGTCACTTTAGATTCTCGCTGAATATGTTGATGATGATGCTTAAAGCATCATGCTAAAGATGTTGATGAAATTACTTTAGCCTCGTGCTAAAGAAGAAAATGATGTTACTTTAACCTCACGCTAAAGATGATGATGATGATACTCTAGCCTCATGCTGATGAGGATGATGATGCTACTCTTGATACATGTTGTGAAAGATGATGATGAGAAAAACTTCTGATGATTTATAGATATGTCAGTTAGTGTTTCAGATGATGTTGATGTTTTTTCCCTCTCTCTCTCTCCTGATGATGTTGTAGAATACCCTTCTTGATAAGGGGGACTATTGAAATATTGTAACTGCAAAGAGTATTATATTTATTATTGAGTTATTATTCATTAAATCAATCCTCTTTTGTGGATTGATCATGTTGAGCATTGTAATTGACCAAATCGCCTTTTGTGGATTGGTCAAACCCTAAATATAATATGCAAATTAAGAAGTTATCCCCCGGGCTAATTAAAGTGGTTTTAACCACTAATAATACAAGTCGTCCCTAACTAGTGAAGAGACACCTTTCAAGCACCTGCCAGTTTGTATAAATAAAGGAGTCCAATGCCTCATTATCTCACTCACTCATTCGCTCATCCAGTGCACAATTTTTGTAGATGCAGTTGGGAGAAGAAGGAAGAGAGAGGCACATTGCTCATTGTTGGATATTCTCTAGTGTTTTGGTTTATTTTCTTGGAATTGTACTGGCTATCTATATTAAGGAAAATGTTTTGGGTTTTCTCCCCTGTGAGGGTGTCCCAGGATAAATATTGTGTATCTTGTGATTACATTTATCTCAGTGATCCTACATATAATATGGTTATCTAGTAAATTGAAAAGAAACATAATAATAGCTTAAACCTTAAAAAATATTAGCAAAGAAGAAAATGATATCGAACAAAGAATAAAATATGCAAGCAATAATGGAAAAAATTACATTAAAACAAAAACAAAATTGCAAGGAAATACATAAAACATGAACATAACAGATCTAAATTTAGATAAGAATGGAATGCTAATGTTCAAAAACCGGTTGTATGTACCTACTTTTGTTGATTTAAAGACAACAATTCTTGATGAACTGCACAAAAAACCATATTCTGGTCACCCGGGATACAATAAAACAATAACAACCTTAAGAAAATTGTTTTACTGGCCTAACATGAAGAATGGAAGAACTGAATATTTGTCTAAATGCTTAGATTTTCAACAGGTAAAGGATGAACATCAACATCTATCAGGTCTGTTACAACATCTCCCTATACTACAATGGAAATGGGAGATTATCTTGATTTGGACTTCATCACAGATTTTCCTAAGACCCAAAGACAAAATGACTCGATTATGGTAATGGTTGATAAACTAAGAAAATTTGCACATTTTTTACCTATGAAATCTACTTATAAAGCGATTAATATCGCTGAATATTTTATGAAAGAAATATTTAGATTGCATGGAATTCCTAAGATAGTAATATCTGATAGAGATGTCAAATTTAGGTCAAATTTTTGGAAGGAATTATTTGCAGGATTGGATACTAACCTGAATTTCAGCAAAAGCTAACATCCACAAACGGATGGGAAAATAGAATGAACAAACTCGATTATTGAAGACATGTTGCGAATGTGTGTAAGGACAAAACCAACTAAGTGGGAGGATTACATCCAATTAGTTGAATTTTCTTACAGTAACGGTTATCAGACATCGACTAAGATGAGCCCCTTTGAAGCATTATACGGAAGGAAATGTACAACCCTGATTAGTTGGGACAATGCAGTTGATAGAATCATGGTGGGACAAGAAATGCTCCATGAGATGGAGAGGATGGTAAAAAGAGTACAAAAAAAAATAAAAGAGGCCCAAGACTGACAGAAAAGCTACATAGATTTAAAAAGAAGACATCAGGAATTTCAAATTGGAGAACATGTATATCTAAAAGTTGAAGCAAGAAGGAGTTATCTAAAGCTATAAATTTGTTCAAAGTTGACATCAAGGTTTTTTGGACCCTTCGATATTTTCACTCGAATGGGACCCGTGGCATATCAACTAGCACTCCCTGCAAATTTAAAAGCTCATAATGTTTTTCATGTTTCATTACTAGAAAGGTATATTCATGATCCTACTCACATGATTGATTGGAACATGGTGCAGGTGGAACCAAAAGGTGAGTTCCAAGTAGAACCTCTATGCATTCTAGACATGAAAGAAACAATACCACGCAAAAGAGCCATTGCCCAGTTAAAAGTGCAATGGAAGCACTTTAGTCCTGAGGAGGCCACTTGGGAATTGGAAGAAGATATGTTGAAATATTATCCAACTGTATTCTAGGAGAGGAATGAAAACTAAGGACAATGTTTTAATTAAGGGGGAGAGGATGTAATATCCTCAAATTTTAGAAAATTAAATTATATGTGGAATTTTGAAATAAATTTCTATTTTTGGAAAATTTAGATTTGGAAATTATTTTCCATTTATGGCAAATACAAATTTGGAATTTTTGATTATGTAATTAATTATTTGATGATTGTTGGGAAAATATTTGACTTTCCCAACTGTCCTCTTTTATTTGACACATGTATGAGACAAAATTTTAATAAAATTGATGATGGAAGACATATGGAACATCCAGGTTAAAAATAGCTGACCATGACTCCATGAGTGGGGAATAGCTTTGAGTTACCTCAAGGCTTATTTTTAAAAGTGGAAGAAGTAAAATTTGACTACTAGTAGCCCCTAAAAATTAGGGATTTGTAAATCTTTGAATTTGCCCAAGGAGGGAAAGGAATGAAAGAGTTAGGCACAAGATTATATACAACATATGTGGGAGGCAGGACGTTGCTTAATATGTTGGGAGGAATTGAGAATTGTTTGTTGTTATGAGAACTGTTAGTGTGAAGAAAAGAATTTTTTGTAGTGTGGATGGTGACTATAGCTAAGGAGGATAATTCAGTTCACCCTTAGGGACTCATTGTCAAGCTAGGGGATGATCAGAACAAGTGAATGTGGATGCCTTGTTCTACGATTGGGTGGAACATGGATGTTCCATTTGTTTCCCAGCATCAACTTTTTCAGATATGTATTTTCAGCTGTGTATTTTAAAATTGGTACTATGTTAATGATGTGTAGCATTTGTACAGTTGTTGTCATAAATTTGTCATTGTGTTTATAAACAAATCTGTTTGAAAGCATTCTATATCCATATTAGTTGATATGGTTTCCACTATGTAGAGTAGTTGTGGTAGTATGTTATTACAGTATAGTTTTATAGGGATATGAATATTGATATATGTAATCCTCAATAAAAATACTGTATATTTGTTGCTATTATGATAGAAAAAAGAACAATAGTTCTAGTATAGCATGTTATTAACATTATACTTATATAATTTTTGTTTTTATGTCAAACAAAAAATAACTATCCCATTATATGTTTTGTCAAATATAAAAAATCACATGATACAATACAGGTCATTTGACAAAGTTGGATTACACCTTTATTACCATCAATAGTCTAATTTTACATTTGAGTTCCTCAAATACTAGGACTCCCAATCTAAACAAAAATAGAAATTTAAACAGACTACATAAGATTGTCCACGAGTTCTCGCAAGAACCGGGGAAGAATATGGAACCCATATACCTTTTACGGACATGTGGAGTGTCTCGCCAAGTGTATGGGGTGCCTCCCAAACCTATAAAAAAAAAACAAATGTTATTTAGTAAATTATTAAAGTATGGAATTTCCAAAATTGCAAAAAAGTAAGTAATTTAAATTACTTAACTTGGGTTTCCATGCTGAGAGTGGAATCCTCGCCATCTTGTGAAACCACCAATCCAAGACAGCAAAGGGAAGTGGGTGCTTTGTCCACCTGAAGGGACCCATCAACGATGTTTATACTTGTGAGATATTAACACATTTCACAAGTAGAAGCATAAGCAAAATATTTAATTTGAAAACAAAATTATGATAACCTGTAGAAACTAAATTAATAAAGTGAAAGAGTAATAAAGTAAAATGGATACCCACAGAACGAATTTTCAATAACCAGAGAATAGTACTTGAAGGAGGCATCAAATATCTACAGATGGCCAAAATTATTGTGGGATAATCACATTGAACAAAGTCCCTTTATTACAAAGGCAGGCCAACAAATATTAACAAAAAACTCTACAAGTATTATTCCACAGAGAGTGTATAATAGGAAACCATACTGTAACGAATTAATCAAACAAAGAATGAGTATTCAATACACTACGAGATCTAACAGAGGTAAACAATACACATAATATTAATGACAAGTTAAAGTGGGATACGACTCTATGTGAGTCTGTTTGTTTGCACAGTGAATGGTTTAAAACACTGTAGGCTCGGCCCCATAGCGAACCAGGTATCCAATGCATGCAAGTTAAAACTCGGTTAGGAGAAAGAAAAAGGAGGGCATGGGACTAATAGGTAATATTGAATTAAACACTTCCCATTACATGGTGAATTATCACTTATACAGTGGGATTCAAGAAATTAATGTTATATAATAAGTCAGCCTTAAAGGAACACAAGGGATACATCGTTGTATGGTCCCAAAACCAAACCAAAACATTACAAAGTGTTTAGGGTTTTCATCCACTAGCTAACTGTGAAGTAACCCGGAGGTTTATGGTCTGGGAAACTGGGAAATTTTGGAGAGGAATTACAGAACTCGAGCAGGGTTTGGACTGGGTAAAGGACCCATGGAAAAACATGGTAAACATTTTAATATATGAAACATAGTGCCAAAATAATATAACAGGACTTGGAAACTTACACAATGATATTTCAATGTGAAACTCAAAATAACGAATAAGGGGTATGGAAATTAATTATGCAAAGCTCGACCCCATGGTAAAGTAATTACTTACATTTAGAAATACAATATATAGAGTTCGACCCATCCGGTTAAACAATTACGTATATATATAGAGAGAGAGAAGTGGATTATATAGAGTTCGAACACGTTAAACATTTTACACACCATGGAAATGTATTATACAAATCTCAACCGAACAAAGTAAGCGCATGGCACACCCATGGAAATACATTATACAGAGCTTGACCCAACAAAGTAAGCGCAGGTCACACCCATGGAAGTATATTATACAGAACT
Organism: Picea mariana; assembly: GCA_032191745.1. Taxonomy (NCBI): domain Eukaryota; kingdom Viridiplantae; phylum Streptophyta; class Pinopsida; order Pinales; family Pinaceae; genus Picea; species Picea mariana. The sequence goes on from JASDQU010255771.1 coordinate 7,899, forward strand.
CGACTCAAAAATGTAAGCACGGGACACACCCATGGAAATACATTATACAGAGCTCGACCAACACAGAGATACAATGTAAATAATAGTGCATTATAAATCAAGACTTGGTATCAAGAACTCACGTAGCATAGAGAGCATACATACAACAAAGAAATGGTTAAATCATATTAAAAGAGAGGAGTGTGTTCTCTCTTACGTAAGTGAAAAACCCTATTGAACCAACAAGTATGGAAATGATAAATAGAGGGAAGAAGCTTACCTCATACAGCCCGAGAGGAAGACAATGACCTCCCTGTCGCAAAGGAAGCTGATTGAATTCCTTGAAACTAGTCCTAGATAGAGAGTTGAGAAGACTATCAAAGGCAGTGGCAATCCCACGATCACCATGAACTACCACAATCGCTTAACCCTACTGTCACAGAGAAAAACACAGAGAAAACCAAAAAATTGAATGAAAATGAATGTGAGGCTAATTACACCATGTGCCTCTGATAGAGGAGAAGGATGGAGGGTACGCTAACCTCTTTCTACCATGTGAAGGTAGTTGAGGTGTCAATATCATAGTGTCTCTCCCCTGCAAAAATTTTAGGCTTGGAAACAAGGCGAACTACCACCATTAAAGGCTATGGCCAACATAATGCCAAGGATAGGTTTCGATCATCCGATGACTAGTTAGTTAATGCTTATCAAATTGCTAATAGGAAAGGAGTTGTGGTGGATGCATAAATGAGTATAGGTAACAAGGTTCTGACCTTATTCCTTTAATCCTAGGTTTAATTAAACATGTCGAAACACTTTTTAACCTCACCAGACTCCTAGCGTGGAAGTTAGGACATGGTGGTTAGAACCTAGTCCTTTCTCTTTGTGCGCTAGTGTTCATGGGTGAGATACTAAAGATTAAGTTAGAGTATGGTTATAGTTCTTTGTATTTATAAGTTCCTTATGATATGTTTATTAAAATAGCTAGAACTTATATGATTTTTATTGTATAAGTGCCTTGTGTAATGTTTAATAAAATAGCTAGGGCTTATATGAGTTGTATTTTTATAAGTTCCTTGTGTTATGCTTAGTAATATAACTAGGAATTCTATGAGTTGAAGTTTATGAGTGCCTTGTGTTATGTTAATGTTATAGATAGACTTATATGAGTGGTTTGCATTGGTTAAGCCTAGTTTATGGACCTTTACAGGCCTAGCCATTGTTATATTAACAAACACTTTGATAATGTTAGCAGTAATTCCAGTGGAAAAAAATGTATGGATCTTAAGATCCCTTGCACACCTTGTAGGAGGAGTATTATTTTTACAAGTATATTAATTGGATGAAGATTTAATTATTCATTGTTTCATGACAATTTTCATGACAATTTAGACGATAGTGTTCCCTAAAAAAATAAATTATCTTGTGAATTTTGGGGTACATTACAACCTATCTCCAACATCACTAGAAGAGGTTGGTGATATAATTCTAGTATGATTTGCAGTGTCTGGACTTATGCTTCTAGTATGACATGAAGCAATTGGTTGCAACATTAGAGACAAACCGGTTTTGAGAGATCGTAGGCCAGGTAGATTTCTTGTATACACAATGGCCCTATCCGACAGGATATTATCCTCCTCCAAACTAATTCATAAAAGGTTGTAAGGGAATCATCACCGAGGAAGTTTCTTGCAAGGAGAAAGTGACATGATAAGGGTTACTAATGTGAGGATATATGTTTCCCCTGGATGAAGGAACTCCATTCAATGGGTTTCCCATACTATAAAACTGGCTCTATCCAGATGAAACACCAGAGGACAGAGGAGGTTTTCCATGAGAAAAGTGTACATAGGAATAGGCACACTGAAACAAGGATAATTGGATGGGATATAAGAAGTAGAAGGATCTCCCATTTGAGCACTTGCTCCTGGAAAGGTGAACCTAGGATTGGGTCAAGAGGAAGGAGGAATCCAACCTCCTACCATGGGATTTGGTTGAGGTATATGACCCCCACCAAATGAAAATGGAGAAAAAGGAGGCATTGTTCCCCCAGATAAAAACAAGGATTCACATAAGATGAGGAAATAGAGGATGACACGTGCAAAGTCACATTTGGAATATCGAAAGAGAAAGGATTAGAGGAATAAGTTATAGATTGAGGACTATGAGTTGGCCTACCATTTGTAAATACAAAAGGATTCATTCCCATGGATTAAGTAGAGACCATGGACTGGGTAGTGTTAACTGAGGGATTCATAGGGGCTCCACCATGGGCCTCTCACACTAGAGTAGGTATGTCTCACCCAAGAGGGGTCTGATAATCCCTTCAAAATATTGGAGGTATCAAAATTAGTTACAAGGGCCCTCATGGGATTAACAACACAGTCAGTGAGATCCCACTAGAGAGGTAATCATCTATAAAGGTTATGTGTTTTCTGACCCTTATTTGACTCACGGTACCTGCATAATAACCCCTTCAAGTAACCTATGTGGATACATATGTCAAGCAACTAGAGTCACCAAAATATAACAAATGCACAGGTGAACAGTCGCAAGTTTAGTCCACCGTATGGGCAGGGTAACAAAGCCCGAAATCGCAAAAGCACCACCTCTCATGGAGGTAAAGGTACTAGAAATACCACCAAATATGAATAGAACCCCAAAAATATAGTTGATGCTAAGAAGGTATTAGATGCCTATGTATGAAACCAAATTCACACGACCTCATGCTTAACTCCAGTGTGAGTGGAGCCTCCTAACGTCACTGATTACATTATGAGTTTCACCAATCCCAGGTCAGACACATATTGTAATGATCCCAAGCCATTATGCAAGGACCATCACTGTTTTGGTGTCTTTTTAAAACTTTTTCCTAGTTGTGGTATTTCGTCAAACACTTTGTTGATCTACCTTTTAGATGTGTTTATATGTGTGTATGCAGCAAATAACATAAAGAGATCACCATGGAACATACCTCAACCATATGCAATAAGATAGACAAGCCAAAACATCTCAATTCTTCATTATTCATAAAATAGAGAAACCTGCTACAATGAAGATGCCGATCTTGAATGCTCAACAGATGGCCAAGAAGATAGACAATAGATAAGAGCTGCTACAAAATGCTCCCACTAATACAAAAGATGCCTCCAAAGGTTGAATGAGAAATGAAGATCAATACAAGCAGATCTGAATGCCAAACTCTCCAGCTGAAGAATGCCACGCTCCAATAGAAGGTTAAAACCCTCAATAACTTGGCCCTGCTACCAAAAGTGCCCAATCACCCTAATAAATATGCCAACTGATAGATCAGGTGATGGTAAGAACAACCCAGGTGACCGAATCTCCAAGATCCCTCTCAATCTCTGTAGATCTGAAATCCCCCACTGAATGGTGCACCCCCCTGGATGACTGAAACCCTAGATAATTCGACCTTGCTGCCAAAAGTGTCCAATCACCCTAATAAATATTCCAACTGATAGATTGGGTGATTCTAAGAACAACCCAGGTGACCGAATCTCCAAGATCCCTCTCAATCTCTGTAGATCTGAAATCCCCCACTGAATGGTGCGCCCCACTAGATGACTGAAACCCTAGATAATTCGTCCCTGCTGAAGGAGGCCTCCAAATGCTCTGAAAATCTCCAGAAATATAGATCAGGACACTACAAGTCACTAGGTAAAGTCTCAGGGTTAGATCTGAAGTGTAACCCCTCCAAACGAACTAGATCTGGATCTCAAAAACACCCTCCTTCTTTTCAATTCGCCCCACTGCTCAAGAGATAATCTGAGCCATAAAACTGTCTTAGAAAGCACTAGATCTAATGTCCAAGGCCCTGCAATGAAAACCCAAGTGATAGAATCCTCAACGGCCCTGCCAGTCTCCTACAACGAATCTCTCTCGAAAGATGGTGCACTTCTCTTGCTGGAATCCCTCAACTGGTGCACCCTCTCTCTATCTGCACATGAAACTGATGTGGAATCCTCCTGCAACTGAGTAGATATGGAACTAGAATGGTGTGGGAGATTATTTCATCTCTGATACCAATCTTGGGACAAGATAGGTGGAATCTTTCACGACCGAATCATCCTCTAGGGTTTGTTATGTCAAAACCCTCAAAACCCCCAATATTGGGCTCACTAGCTAGAAGCCAGAAATCAAAATAAGATCATACATGAATGATGAGTAGAGGACCTTGCCTTCCTTTTATACTTTTTGTCTCACCTTGTCCCTCCAAAGTAACTTTCATTTTATTAATATTTAATTAATTAATTAAATCATTTTAATTAATTAATTAACCTTTTTACCTCTGAAAATCTCCTTATCTCTCCGTGTGGCTTCCTTGGCCACTGAAAGTCACTTCTAGACATCCCATCCTGTAGTGATGCTCCTCTCGATTCCAATGAGCTATTACAATGAGAGGTTCCTCCAAGTAATGTGCCCCAATTGCCCTCTTCAGTGATTTTAATTAACTTATAGCTCAAAATAGTCAAAATCATGGAAATCGTCGGAATGGAATGAAACCAAAGCCAACCTGTGCGAAATGGCTCATAATGATGGAATATGATGATAAATTCCAACTGTACCCCACAATGCCTCTCAAGTACCCCTGTACTCGATCTAACATCCATCTGGCTACTCTGGTCATCATAAGTCTCTGCCTTGTGATGATGTCCCAAAGTGGGGACATTACAGTCCTCCCTGCTAGAAAATTGCTTGTCCTCAAGCAATAGACAAATCCACTCAAATAAAATGCTAGGATCCCATGTCCACTTGTGGGATACATAGTAGAACCCCTCGAAAGATGAACAATAGTGCACTCCACCCCTTGGATCCCATATCAGGAAGTGAACTGCAATACTCTACGAAGCATAGTCCTGAAAGATATAAACCATGTGAAGCTCCTGCATATGATACATGGGATCATCTCAAAATGAGTCCATCCTCCAAATCTCTACCAATATCCACACGAATTCCATCAACTGCACATGTTGATGTTCGACCGAGGTGATGCAAGACCTCCATGAGGCACCCGCAAGCGATGCACTCCTCTCGACACTGAAGATCAATGGAAAGTTAGAATAACTTTCCCCTGCAATGGTCCACTCTCCCCTGTCAATCAATGAACTGCTCAATCCTGTAATCCCTAGGTCCCATGCTAACCTCTATCATAGATCCTCATGCTGACACTGCACTACATTGACCATGATTGTCTGCCCCCTGCATACATCTTGAATCCTCCTCTCCGGGATCCTCAAACTGAAATACCTGTGACCATTGGACCTGTTGTTCAGAAACTGTATCTGTATAGGCGTTTCTGTAGAAGAAGTACCTATCCAAACATCTCCATGCCCTATCATAATGATCAAGTGGAAGGAAAGGTATCGCCCCATAGAACAAGTACCTGCAGACCCACTCCAAACCAAACCAAGGTGGAGTGTGTGGCTTTCTAGTGCAACCTGGGTCAACATGAACACCATGCTGACAAAATGGACTCATGGGTCCCATAGCAAACTTGGAAGTTTATCACTTCCAATCTCCTCTAACTGCTCCTGTGTGAGACTAATCACTGTCAAAAGCCCTCTATGCTCATCTGCTATCCTCCTCATGCTCCTATCAATGANATGTAGCTGACTGTAGGACTGGGAGGTGTCACATGCTTTGGTCAATCCCAAGGATTCAACCAGAAGCTCTTCCATCGGTATCCATGATAGATGTTCTCTTGTGGTCATCACTTAATCCCAACCATCCAATAAAACTAGAAGTAACCCATCTGACTGCTGGTCAACCAACCTCCCTCTCTCATCTCTCATGCAGCTACTGAAATGGTGAAGGTGATCCCCCATGACTATGTGCTGTTGCAAATGAGCGACATCTGCATACTCCCCTAGGTGTGTCTCCTCCCCGCAAGGCACTATACCCCTATGAATCTCATCATACATCCCGACGTGTCTCTGTGAACTATCACTCATCACTATATGCTTCGACATACTCATGTCGTCTCCGGTAGACTCATGCTGCATCATAGATCTGGGGTGTGCTGCTGGATCAACCTCTACATGGAGGTCAACCACTCCCAAGACAGAAATGGAAGTGTCCCCCATCAATTGGTGATCCTCTGCTAGATCATCAACATCCTCTATCAACGTGACTGACTGATACATATGAGTGTCCACTGAGATAGATGAAGTGGATCTATGATGGATCTCCTCAAGAGACTCATCTGATCTAGACTTTGATTCTTGAGGAGCGGTCTGTGTGCCTCTCAAGAATCCTCGAGTGCTCTCCAACTCCTTAGTGAGTCGGTCCATATCCAACTCCTGCTCCCTCAGAGCCTCATGATACATCTCACCAACCCTCAGTAGATAATCCCTGTCTGTCAACAACTGCTGGTAGTCAGTCCTCATTATAGACACTCTCTCCTGGAGAGTGTGAAAATAATCCATGGAAAATCCTCCATCTGAGCTACCCTGTGCCACTGATGCTCTCCAATAGTAATCTGCCATCACTGCATGCATGTCATCAATACGTCTATTGGTTGCCCTGATCATAGTCTCACTAACTCTCAATTGTACTACTAAGTGGTGTGACCCCTGATCATGGTCATGCTGAGGTGCCATCTCATACCCCTCACTACTAGTGTCAGTCCTGCTAGTGCCAACTCTAGAATCCCCAAAAAAACTCTCTGCATACGATGACATGCTGAATTGTCCACTATCTACTGTGCTACTGGGTACTCCTGTATGCCACTGCACCCCATCACTAGGTGTTACCTCCTCCTGAATCACACTGTATCCTGTATGAGTAGCTGTATCCTTTTGTGCACTCAACCTACTACTATCATCTGCGCCTGGATCCCATATTGCTATGTCCAAACACATTCTATGGTCATCCTGAATACTAAAGAGTCCATCCTCATCAATCCAAGTCGATCCTGAAAGTAAGTGCTCCATTAATCTATCAGCCTCTGCAACCTGCTCAACTAATGGAGTCTCCAATAGCTGTGACTCCATCTCCTCTGGCTGACCTGTATGTGTGAGGTCAACTCCATGTACGTCCTGTACCTCCTCCTGGACCTGTGGGTCTACCTGTCCATGGTGTGCATCCCTCACACTAAGCTCATCCATCATACCTGTCGTGCCACTGATCTCCTCATGTGACATGGCTATCNAGGTGCTAACACGTGTGACTCCTCACTAGTGTCACCACACTGCTGAGGCGTAAGGTCATCAATGGTATGTGATATTTCTACTGAGACATTGGTGCTATCATCTTGTCCATCCAAATGCCTATCCACTACACAAGGGCCATCCTCCTCCTCAAGCATGCAAGCACCACTAGCCTCTATGCAAGAGTCATCATCACTATCCTCTGAGGTAGAGTCACTATCATTAGCCTCTGTGCAAGAGTCACTATCATCATCGGACTTCCCCAGATAATCCTCAATCAATCCATCCTCATATGCCTCATCATCAATGCCCTCTCGTACCTCAACAATATGCTTCTTACCCTTACCCCAACACCTATGATCAGGTTCCCAAGGCACCTTGCAACTGTAGCAACATTGCGTGCTCCTACTAGGTGCGGGCTTTCTCTATTTTTCCCTCCTAGTGGGCGTGGTATTCCACCCAAAGGCTGCTCTAATTTCCTCAATTGCCTTGAGCCCACCTGCAATCTTCTTTTTGCTCCAACTAGGATTTTTATAGGATAGGAACCATTGGAATGTTATGAGCCCTTTGAAAT
>JASDQU010255771.1:15720-31676 GCA_032191745.1 Picea mariana
TTTTTGGCTCACCTTGTCCCTCCAAAGTGACTTTAATTTTATTAATATTTAATTAATTAATTAAATCACTTTAATTAATTAATTAACCTTTTTACCTCTGAAAATCTCCTTATCTCTCCTTGTGGCTTCCCTAGCCACTGAAAGTCACTTCTAGCCATCCCATCCTGTAGTTCTGCTCCTCCCGATTCCAATGAGCTATTACAATGAGAGGTTCCTCCAAGTAATGCGCCCCAAATGCCCTCTTCAGTGATTTTAATTAACTTATAGCTCAAAATAGTCAAAATCATGGAAATCGTCGGAATGGAACAAACCAAAGCCAACCTGTGCAGAATGGCTCATAATGATGGAATATGATGATAAATTCGAATTGGACCCCACAATGCCTCTCAAATACCCCTGTACTCGATATAACATCCATCTGGCTACTCTGGTCATCATAAGTCTCTGCCCTGTGATGATGTCCCAAAGTGGGGACATTACACATATGTTTAATTTAATATCTATGGAGAAGTTTACTCACAAAAATATTATTCCAAGGCTCTATGTCCTATACATGTTTGTGTACCCTAAAAAATAAAATCATTTCTAATCAGTTTTAATTAATCAATGTTAATTTTAATGGTTTTTTCTTACTCAAGAGGTGTTTTTGTGAAACTGATGGTATTACGACTCTGGATATAAAAAGAAGCAAATATAAAACAATGCTAAGTATTAGCCTTGAAGTTCAAATATATGGTATTCTTATAAATGCAATATCTCCAATGCAATCTCTACAATTTCAATGAAAATAAATCTCTCTGCATGTGTCAAAATCAATGCAATGTAATCAAAATTGCAAACACCATAATGTAAATAAGAATTTTTTTTTGTATTTTCGATATAAAGAAAATAAAATGCAAGGATTGAATAGCAACTTCATAGGAAGACCCATTGCAAGCAAAAAGAGACAAGCCAAGTAGGACACCAAGAATAAAACACTCAAACCAATGTTCAAGGACAATCAATGAAAAATATGATAAGAAATAAATCCACCCAAAAATTCAAAAATAAAAAGGATTCCTATCACTCTGTAAAAAAATAGTCTGTATAGGGATTGATTGGATTTGAGATCATACTACCCTATCCACTTAAATAAATAAATAATTTAAAAAATCATATTTTTGTTTTAGTTGATATGATAAATAGCGACTTGGAACATCTTGAGGGATAACAAAAGGAAGAGATCATGTTGTAGAATAAATATAATAGTTAAAATATTATTAAATTGAAATTTAAAGAGAAAATGTGGTGCAATAAAGAGTTAGAGGGAAAAGAAAAATTAATATATTATAAGAAGGTAGTCAACCCTAATCTAGATGATCAAACTTATCTCTATATTTTGAATAGTGCAAAGAAAAAAAATAACATTGCTAAAATAAGAACAAGTTCTCATGAGGCCCACAGTGAAACTAGGCATTGAACAATTTCCAAAATTCCATGAAATAAAAGAATTTTCTCATTTGTGTTACATTAAGGTGGTTGAATATGAAAATGAATTTCTCTTAGAGTGTCCATCCAATACCTAGATTAGATTTCATTTTCAAGATATTTTTCACACTACCAACCTTCTAAATGTTATAACAAATTTTTCCTCACTCCATTCAACTTGCATGGATGGCTTTCCATTTCCCTATGAAAACTTGAAGTTTCCTTTTTTTTCTTTCCAGAGCCAAAAAAATATGTTTTTCCACATATACGCACCCTACCAGTTATACAACAAGTGTATACATGTATTTCTCCCCTACAAACCGCAGACATCGGGTTTTGTGCTCAAAATTAAAAATTATGTCGGGTTTCCATGCCATGTCACGACATCCATGATCCTTGACCTTCCATATACTAGCAATGATATGACTTGGCCCTTTAGTTGCATTTTAAGGCTATAAATTGAGCCATATCCAAGCCTTGATAGGACAATTCAACTTTGAGAGCAAAGACACTCTAGAGAAATTTCACTTCATATTGATACTGCATCCCTTTGTCCTTGAAAGTCTGAACTCTGTGTTCAGCCCCCAAGCTCTTCCTTCTTTGTGACGGAGAACCTAATTGACTCATTTATGTGCGATTTCCTTTGGTGGAGGATTGAATTGGTGAAGGCCTGGCTGGAGGGACTTAGTTTCTCAGTTCAAATATGTGTCATTACAGAAGTTTGTCACCTATGTACTTCTGCTGATTATTTTAATAGAGCTACTATTTTCTCGTCCAATTGATATCTTGAAAATATTTGAATTATTATTCCATGGGCGTATTTTTCATGAAAATTAATGGATTATGCTAATCTATATGCTAACATTAAATATTATCACCATATGCTTGTGTATCTTGGTTGTTGAGTAAAAGCTACACGTATAAATCGTTGGGTCATGTTCTTAGCAGTTCCCTTCTTCGAATGCCAGGATGAGGTAGGTTCTTAGAATTTCATTTATATAGCATACTTGGGATAAGATTTTATTTATGCGTGTCATTCTGTCTTTTTTGGTTTACCCCTTTCCATAGAGATATTTTCCTCGTAACAAAATTGGCGACCATATTGGGGATCATCTCCTTTTTGGGGGTTTGGAGTGTATTTTCCTTGATTTTCTCTCTGTTAACCTGAGTTTCCTTGTCGCATGTTTCTTGACAGCTTATTTTTTACCTACCATCTGAGTTTCTTGGTTTAACCCTTTCCTTGGCATTGTTTTTCTTGGTATACATATTTTTTCCCTTGACAAACGAGTATATACGTGATTTGTCTTACTTTAGGGAGCGTATATATGTGATTTGTGCTCAAACAGTTGCGTACATCATCTATTTACTCTTGGTGTCTTCATTTGGTGTTTGTTGGGTGAGTTTGGTTGGTTTTTGAGTCTTCTTGGGTCCCTGTACTGACTGTTTTCTTACAGAGTGATAGGAATACTTCTTATTTTTGAATTTTTGGGTGGATTTATTTCTTATCATATTTTTCATTAATTGTCCTTGAACATTTGTTTGAGTGTTTTCTTCTTGGTGCCCTACTTGGCTTGTCTCTTTTTGCTTGCAATGGGTCTTCCTGTGAAGTTGTTATTCAATCCTTTCATTTTATTTTCTTTATATCAAAAATACAAAAATATTTGCTTATTTACATTATGGAGTTTGCAATTTTGATTACATTGCATTGATTTTGACACATGTGGAGAGATTTCTTTTCATTGAAATTGTAGAGATTGCATTGGAAAGATTGCATTTAGAAGCATACCATATATTTGAACTTCAAGGATAATACTTAGCAATGTTTTATATTTTCTTATTTTTATATCCTGAGTCGTAATACCATCAGTTTCATGAAAACAACTCTTGAGTAAGAAAAAACCATCAAAATTAACATTGATTAATTAAAATTGATTAGAAACAATTTTATTTTTCAGGGTACACAAACATGTATAGGACATAGATCCTTGGAATAAGATTTTTGTGAGTAAACTTCTCCAAAGATATTAAATTAAACATATGTGTCTGAACTGGGATTGGTGAAACACATTATGTAATCAGTGATGTCATGAGGCTCCACTCACACTGGAGTTAAGCACTAGGTCGTGTGAATTTGGTTGCAAAGATAGGCATCTAATGCTGATTCGGATTTTATGAGCAGAACGAAATCAATACAGATTTTTAACAGGTTCTTAACACAAAGTAACAAAGATACAGTAAAACTAGTTTTCTATTCAATAAAGAAATAAGATGGAAACTAAAAATGCAGCGGAAACAAGCTTGCTGGAATGGTGGCGGCGTATCTTCGAGAAGAGATGTGATGGTTACGCTCATTCGCAAGAAGATGATTACAATGAGGCTTTGAAGGCCTTTTTACAATAAACAAGAATGCCAAAAAACCCTAGACATCCAAAAACCTAACCCTAGGAGATGAAGTGCCAAAAGTTATGTGGGCCCCGTTTGGGTAAGTCAGTACATCAACTTCTCAGGGTCGTAACTTTTGCATACGATCTTCATTTTAGGCGTATGATAGCCCATTGGAAAGATCTATCCAAGGAATACAACAGTTGCACATAATTTCATGATGAAATTTTGCAATGCAACATACCCCAAAAAACATCGTTTAGGGCCTCAAAACGGCTCTGGAAGTTCAAGACCCAAAAAACTGCTAAAAATAGTAAATTATCAAAATTGTTAGAAAGTTATTTTGAGCCAGCTCGAAAAGGTGGGTGGCCACCGATATCCACCTAGATCAAATACCTTCTTAGTATCAACGATATTTTTGGGGTTCTATTCATATTTGGGGGTATTTCTAGTACCTTTAACTCCATGAGAAGCGGTGCTTTCAAGATTTTGGGCTTTGTTACCCTGCCCATACGGTGTACTAGACTTATGACTGTTCACTTGAGCACTTGTTATATTTTGGTGACTCTAGTTTCTTGACATAGGTATCCATGTAGGTTACTTGAAGGGGTTATTATGCAGGTACCCCGAGATAGATAAGGGTCAGAAAACACACAACCTTTATGGAGGATTAACTCTCCAGGGGATCTGACCGACTGCATTGTTAATCCCATGAGGGCCCTTGTAACTAATTCTAACACCTCCAATGTTTTGAAGGAAGTATCAGAACCCTCTTGGGTGAGACATACCTACTCTAGTGTGAGAGGCCCATGGTGGGGCCCCTATGACTCCCTCATTTAGTGCTACCCAACCCATGGTCTCTACTCAATCCATGGGAATGAATCCTTTTGTATTTACAAATGGTAGGCCGAATCATACTCCTCAATCAATTCCATGTGCCTCTAATTCTTTCTCTTTCTATATCCCAGATGTTACTTCACACTTGTCATCCTTTGTTTCCTCATATTATGTGAATCCTTGTTTCGATCTGGGGGCACAATGCCTCCTTATTTTCCCTTTTCGTTTGGTGGGGGTCATATACCTCAACCAAATCCCATGGTAGGAGGTTGGATTCCTACTTCCTCTTGAACCAATCCTAGCTTCACTTTTCCAAGAACAAGTGCTCAAATGAGTGATCCTTCTACTTCTTATATCCCATCCATTTATCCGTGATTCAGTGTGCCTGTTACTATGAACACTTTTCTCATGGAAAACCTCCCTCTGTCCTATGGTGTTTCATTTGGATTGAGTCAGTTTTATAGTATGGGAAACCCATTGAATGGATTTCCTTCATCTAGGGGAAACATATATCCTCATATCAGTAACCCTTATCATGTCACTTTCTCCTTGAGGGCGTCTTCCTCGGTGATGATTCCCTTACAACCTTTTATGAATTAGTTTGGAGGAGGATAACATCATGTCGGATAGGGCCATGGTGTATAAAAGAAATATACCTGGCCTACGATCACTCAAAAATAATTGTTCTATGATGTCGTAACCAACCGTTCCATGTCATACTGGAAGCATAAGTCCAGCCACCGCAAGTCATACTAGAATTATATCACCAACCTTTTCTAGTGATGTTGGAGATAGGTTGTAATGTATCCCAAAATTCACAAGATAATTTTTTTTAGGGAACACTATCATCTAAATTGTCATGAAAATTGTCATGGAATAGTGAATAATTAAATCCTAATCCAATGAATATACTTGGAAAAATCATTCTCCTCATACAAGGTGTGCAAGGGATCTTAAGATCCATTCATTTTTTCCACAAGAATTACTGCTATCATTATCAAAGTGTTTCTTAATATAACAATGGCTAGGCCTATCAAGGTCCATAACCTATGCTTAACCAGTGAAAACCACTCATATAAGTCTAGCTATACCATTAAAATAACAAAAGGCACTCATAAAATGCAACTCATAGAATTCCTACTTATATTACTAAGCATAACACAAGGCACTTATAAAAATACAACTCATATAAGTCCTAGCTATTTTATTAAACTTTACACAAGGAACTTATACAATACAAATCATATAATTCCTATCTATGTTAATAAACATATCATAAGGAACTTATAAAATACAAAGAACTATACCCATTCTCTAACTTAAGCTTTAGTAGCTCACCCTTGAACACTAGCGCAGAAAGATAAAGGACTAGGTTCTAACAACCATGTCCTAACTTCCGTGCTAGGAGTCTGGTGAGGTTCAAAAGTGTTTCGACATGTTGAATTAAACCTAGGATAAAAGGAATAAGGTTGGAACCCTATTACCTATACTCATTTCCGCATCCACCATAAATCCTTGCCTATTAGCAATTTGATAACCATTAACTAACCAGTCATGGGACGATTGAAACCTATCCTTGGCATTATGTTGGTCGTAGCCTTTAATGGTGGTAGTTCGCCTTGTTTCCAAGCCTGACATTTTTGTAGGGGAGAGCCACTATGGAATTGACACCTCAACTACCATCTGTCCATCCTTCTCCACTTTTGGAGGAACATGGTGTAATTTCCCTCGCATTCGTTTTCATTCAATTTTTTGGTTTTCTCTATGTTTTTATTCGCGACAATAGGGTTATGCAACTGTGGTAGTTCATGGTGGTCATGGGATGGCCACTTCCTTTGACAGTATTCTCAGCTCTCTGGCTAGGAATGGTTTCAAGGAATTTAGTTGGTTTCCTTTGCGACACGAAGGTCATTGTCTTCCTCTCTTCCTATATGCGGTAAGCTTATTCCCTTTGTATATCATTTTCATACTTGTTGGTTCAATAGGGTTTTTCACTTACGTCTGAGAGAACACATTCATCTCTTTTAATATGATTTAACCATTGCTTGTTTTATGCATGTTCTTTGTGCTACGAGAGTTCTTGATAATGAGTCTTAATTTATAATGCACTATTCTTTACATTGTATATTTGTGTTGGTCAAGCTCTGTATAATGTATTTCCATGGGTGTGTCATGTTCTTAATTTGTTTGGTCGAGTTCTGTATAATATATTTCCATGGGTGTGTCCTGCACGGGAGCCCTAGACTCGTACATGATATGTTTCTTAAAACAACATCCTTCGAGTATTGGTTAAAATCTTCTCTGACTCCCAAAAAAATGAAAAGATGGTTGAGTGAACTTGTCTCTTTCACACTCATTAAATGTCTTTAAAAAGATGTATATTTGGTATAAGTTTAACCATTTTCCAGAACAAGTAGACTACTTACGAAAAATGAATACTCTATTCACCTTTGGCTAGAATAGTTCTCCTGGGTATTATTGTATACTTTTTCCATCCCTCGAGACTAAATTTATGAAAAAGGACTTTTTTTGGAGTTGCGTTGCATTATTCAACAATTATTAATTAATTTGTGTTCTATACTTCACAGGAATTGATTGTACTTTCTAGATGAGGAAAGGAATTCCCATCCTTGGTTGTATTTGGGTAATCCACTTTTTGAATTATCTTTATTAAAAGTCTTAATTTACTCAACCTCCAAATTGTTATAACATCTATGTTTTGATTTCACAAATTAAACGTCGAAATATAAATAATTCACCAACTCTCGACCAAGATTCACATCCATATTATTTATCGATTTCCCTTTTACTTACATATATTATTACATGTACATTGTGAAATTGATAGAACAAAGTTACCAACATGAAACTAATATCACTATTCATAACCTAGATGATCCACTTATAAAAAAATTCTTATCCTTCGGCCTTGGGTTTCCTAGACACCATGACGCTAGATCTCTCACAAGTTGAGGATCCTTAAAAAAATTTCCAAGGTAAGTACTACCCCACATTTTTCAATCAAATAGGGAAACATGTTTCCCTCAAGTCGCATTAGGACTTGAGTTAATTAATTGTTTGAATCTAAGAAAACTATCGATAAAACATAATCTCCAAGAAATGTGGGTGGTGCCATCAATGTTTGCATTATACGTCCATCTACACAGTACTAGACTCATTAAAATTACATGGTATAAGATATTACAATTAACTCTACTTTCTATTGTATCGTTTAGAATGTTTTGGAGATACAATGACTTACTGGACTTAGGGTTTCAACATTTCTTTGATAATCTATTGCAAAACACAAACACTATAAAATGATATCTCAAGGTAATACAATTTTTCTTTCATTTAGAAAAATGGTTAGTTACTTGGATACTTTGCATGCTTTTTTTTAAATGATTCCTGTATTTTTGCACAGGGATATTTTTTTTTGTAAATCCATTGGCTATTCTCTATGCCAAGATGTTGGTATTCCAACTCTTGTCTGGTAATCAATGACTATATATCCTAGATACATCCGTTGGAATTGAAAATGCGGAAAACACAATTCGCATAGGATAATAAACAATCACACACAGATAATAGACACAAATATTTCGCGTGATTCACCCAAACGATGGGCTACATCCACCAAGCATAGGCATCAGTTGTGTTATTATTTAGATCATGGAGATTACATCAACTCACTCACACTCAATCATTTTTCCTCTACGATCTTACATGCATTTATACATTCATACAAGAAATTGATTAATAAATGCAATCCCTATCTATATTCTAACTTGGTCTATTTGGTTGTAACCAACGTAGAATAATAGCATCCAAATTTGTTCTTGGTAATTTGTTGTCACCAAATCCCAACAATATCCATCTTGACAACAATTAACCTGATACCTTGCTCCTTCCTTTTGTTAATCACCGTTTCTGCAATCCAAGAGAAGCCAAGCACCACTGCAACTTCTCTAATAAAAAAAATTTCATGATCTCGCTTGTGTGACTTTCACGAGTTTGAAATTCCTGAGGGGTCACTCCACCTTCAACATGTCTTCCACAACTATGTTGTGAGACATATTTAGTGATAGCTCTCCTCCTATCCAAAACACCTATAAAATATACATTACAATTATCACAGACCATCTCAGTGTAACCATTATAGGTGATATTTATGCTTCTCAAACATTGAAGCACCCATTTCACTATAGTACCTGAATCTGTCATGTATCTGACAACATCATTAGCATGTGAAACATCTAGTCTTAACCATTTCATCACATACAACAGACCTCCTACTGAACTTACACGAGACATAGCTTTTTCTTCTTTATAGACAAGCCCTATGCTTGAAGAAAACTTATAATGGAAAGCAAGAGGGATAAAAACTAGTTTTACAATGTTCATACTGAACTCCAACCACAGATTACCATTACCATCTATGTATACTTCCATGCCATTAATTTGTTTTGTTTCTCCTTGATCCCTCATATGAATTGTCATGTCCACCTGAGTCACTTTCTTATTGATTTTATCCATGCTTCGGCTTGCATTGAGCATATCATCAGCAAAGAGCATCAATACTATGAATGTACTACAAACCATATAGTCATTCCTACCATTTGAAAAATTATGACTCACTATGAAGGATTCAAACCTCTTGTATATTTGCCTGGGTACCAGTAGGCCATACAATGAATTATCTAGCGTGAAAACAAATGTACCATTGTGATGTTGAATCAACCCTTTTGATTGCTCCATACATACTATATCTCTTTCAATAATGACCTTGTGAAAAGCAGGATCCCACACACAACATCCCTTTATACCATCATCATAACTTGCAGAGATACAAAACAAGCAGGAATTTAGAAACAAAAATTTTAAGTCTGGAAATGATTTACCACTTACCAGTACCTAAAATGCTTTCTTTCTCTTATGACCAATATGCTTCTGCCATAAACAAGAAGATACATTTGTCACTTCATATGCCACTTCATAACTCCCTTCCATCTTATAAAGGTTATCAACCTTTGTTTCCTTCATCACTACTAAATTCCCTTTCGACAATGTGAAAGATCCACCTTCACCTATATACTTATATTCACAAGAATCCAACACTCCCAATGAAATCAAATTTGATTTAAGATCAGGTAAATATCTAACATCCGTTAATTCCCTAAAAATACCATCGAACATCCTAATTCTAATATTGCCAACCCCAACAGTTTTACAGGGAATACCATTTCCCATGAACACTACACCCTCATCAGCAGATTAGTAAGAAATGAACCAATTTATATATGAGCACATGTGGTGAGAGGCACCTGAATCTAACTACCATTCTTCTTGTTATTTTAAAATACTAGAAACGAATAAAACTTTATCAATTATACTTGAATTTGTTGCAGCCAAATTTTCTTCCTTCGTAGATTTTTCCTCGGATTCCTTTATCTTCCAACAATCTTTCTTGAGATGTCCTATTTTTACAGAGTACCATCATTTTGATTTACCCTTTCTGTGTCTTGAATTATATCGAGAAAAAATTCTCTCATTATTCTCTTTAGTTCTACCTCTGACCAGCATCGCCTCTGAAGTTGAGGTTTCTTTACTAGATTTTCTCCTCATCTCCTCAGTCATCAAAGCTCCCACAATAGATTCATAATATAAAACATCTGTTGATCTAAAACTAATAGAGGTGACTAGATTATCCCATGACTCAGGAAACGAAAACAATAGTGTAATATCCTTATCATCATCTTCAAATTTAACTACCATACTAGTCAATTGAACTATAATGGTATTGAAGGTATTTAAATGGTCAACAAATTTTGTACCTTCTTTCATCCACAAATTGTACAGCTATCTCTTCAAGTATATTCTTCTTGTCAAGGACTTCGTCATGTATAGACTTTCCAACCTGCTCCATAAGACTGATGTTGTATCCTCTCCTACGATATTAAACAGAACCTCATACGCTAGACATAAACGGATGGTGCTAAGATATTTCGCATCTAGATCCTCCCATTCCCATTCTGTCATGGTTGTTGGTTTCTTTGACTTGCTTGCTAATGCTTTTTGCAACCCTTGTTGCACTAGTAAATCCCGCATCTTGAGCTTCCAGAGCTCAAAGTTGTTTTTACCACTGAACTTTTCAATTTCAAACTTTGAACTTTGAACTTTTTTCATTAGCAAAAACTCTCAATAAATAAATAAAAGAGCTTCTTCTTAATATGGAGGAATATTTTGTAGTTCAAAAGTGGAACCCATAAAAAAAAAAATTAATATTACAGCTAAACATCCAGTTTAAAATCAAATCCATCCATATAAAAACATCCTTCACTTAAAAAATTTCGAGCATAAGAAATCCGTTCACCTTATAAGAAATTTGGAGCATAATGTTCCTAATGAAAACCAAAACATTTTCATATGATTTTCCACTAGATGGAATGGTCAACACTTACTAAATAACTAGTGGTTTTTCTTTCCTTTCCATGGAAAATTATAACGCCAGAAAAAACCCTTTAATAATTTGTGGTTGCAGCTTTGTAAGGGAGAATTAATTCGCGACCCGACCAAAAAAAAAATGGTCGCTCCTGTGCAATGGTAAACCCAGATGAGATAATAAAAAATAGGTCTTTCGAGTGCAATAGAGAACCCATGACTAGTCGAAAAGTTTACCAAGAACCTTCACTCCCTCCGAAAGAGATCACCCACAACCATGCAAAAAAAAAAACTTCATTCTTGACTCATGAAACAAGTTTCTTTAGTGATAGATCTTGCCCATGAACATAGCTCACATGCACAACCATCTCTTATACCACTTGTTGGAATTGCAAACACAGAAAACACAATTCACATATGATAATAAACAATCACACACAAATAATAGACACAAGGATTTCACGTGGTTCACCCAAACATTGGGCTACGCCCACCAAGCATAGGCATCGGTTGTCTTGTTATTCAGATCATGGATATTACATCAGCTCACTCACACTCAGTCATTTTGCCTCTACAGGATTACATGAATTTATACATTCATACGTGAAACTGATTAATAAATGCAATCCCTATCCATATTCTAACTTGGTCTATTTGGTTCTAACCAATGCATAATAATAGGATCCAAATCTGTTCTTGGTAATTTGTTGTCACCAAATCCCAACAACATCTATATCTTTGTGCCTTTGTAGGTATTTTTAATATATATATTGAGTTGTTATCTCTATGTTCTAAGAATATGTATTTTTGCAGGTACTACATACGCATTCGGTCTATGATAAGATTCTCATGAGTTCGTTGTGGTGGTTTATCACTATTAATTTCCTCCGGTTGTGGTGGTAAATTCTATCATTAGAAGAATGAATTCTCCAGATCCGATTCAACACCTTATTCTCTCAAAGGTAAGACTCTTAACCTCAACGTTTCGAAAGATATTTATATATTTATATTACCTCTTAAAGTATTGGAACCTATCTTTCTTGTGATTGTTTTTGTAGAGTGGTTGACACTCTATGGAGCATGATCTCTTGGAAACATGGCACCCAAATCCTACCCTTCTTAATTTCATTTTCTTTACGAAACAAAAATTTTAGGGTCGTTTTCAAATTAGATTGCAAACCCCGTTTTTCTGATGTTTTGTCTAAATGTTGTCAAAAAACTTTATATTTTTTATTTCAACTTTTTGTTGAAAGCTATAAAAAGTATAGTTGAAATTACATGTGTATGATCGTCTTAATCCATTCACCACGATACTTCCCTTTAGTAAAGACACACTGACATTTATCCAATTTTTGTAAGTATTCAACACTTAATTTCTTGAGTGTGTTTAAGGAGCAGAGAACACTCTATTATCTTGTATCTCCCAATTAACATTTTTAACCAATTTTTGAGTTCTGTGTTCAGTTCAAAATTCGTTTCCAAGCTAGAATTCAAGAATTTTTTGTTCATTGTCAATTCAAAATCTAATACATGATTTCTGAGTTATTTGAAAGTCGTCGATTAAATACTTGACCGATTTGGTGAATGTTAGTTGATCACTACCAATTCTAATTCTAATTCCTGATTTTAGGAAATTGTATGGTTATATTGTTAAATATAATGTAACCTCAACAATTTGACTGTACACTGCCAGTTGTACTGGACAACTGTACTTTCTATTCTTGTCTTGCTTGAGCCTATTTAGCTCAGCTATCTCCCATTGCATTGTAATCACTTCAGTTCTTCTTACATTCTAATATACTTTTCTGTTCTATTCTTTCTCTCTACATTTCTTGCTTCACAATTTATCATGGTATCAGATCTTCAACAGTAAGCCTCTTCACACAGTCTAGAGAGAAACACGATCCTCACAACGTAGAGCTTCACAGATCTTGAGAGCACGCGACACAGTCTCTTTCACAAGGTTTGGAGAGTCGTTCGTCATACTCTCGAAAGATCCTCGCAGGAAACTTCCATGAGGAAGTAGACCATCTTACATTCAAAAGATCAACATAGGAAGCTTGCAGAGGTTGCAAAGCATACTACGCTCAAACGAACGAGGAAACAGAGACCAGGAGAGAAGAAAATTTAAATATTCTTGCACATTTTTCAAAAATCGTCAAAGATTGACAAAGAAGAGATAAAGAATGGAAGAACATTTAAAGAACTCTAAGAATTTATTCACAATCGTTAACAATTTCTGCAGAAGGCGACACCATTTAAAGTTTTTCAAAATTCACTCAAATCTATTCAAGATTGAAGCAGTGAACAAAGAATTCGTGAAATTCTTTCAAATCTTTGAAAGATTCACAATTTTTTTCTTCCACAAGAGAAAATTCCTTCAAAGGCAGTAAAGATCGTGTCTAAGGTGAAAGGAATAGCCACTAAGGCCATAAGATTCATCCTATGAATGGATCCGAAGAGGGAAACCGGTTCAGAAGGGACGAAGAGAGCGTGGAAAAGACAAAAGAATTTTAGTCATCAGATCTTGCGTAAAGGACTGATAGTCGTTGGATCAACGAGAAAGTGCACAAGGTTTAGTCCTCTGCAGTGCCAAGGAGGAATTCTTTGACTTGTGAAGTCACAAAATCCCGACATCATCTGGACCGTCCATCAAGAAACACGTGGCGAGATCTTGGCATTTCATGACTCGCAGGTGTAAAGGTCAGAAGACATGTCATGAGAATTCATGAATCACGAAATCACGATTCATTCTGGACCATTGGATCAAGATAGATCGTGATTCATTAATCTAATCCCATCACAACATTGGGGATCGGGAGTTGGACGAGTGAGAGACTTCTCTCCAAAACTCCAATACATGAAATCGCGACATCACGATATCGCAAAATCCCGAGAGGACTTGTTAGTTTTCCATCTCTGAGGATAGGTGGCAGCAGATCCAAGTTTCGTCAAATCGGCATATCAGAGTTCGCAGTTTTGAAAGACCGTCACAACAAGAGTTCTAAACTCGTGAAATTGCAATTCACGAAATAGAGATAAGATATCGGTCGTCCATTTGTTTATACATGTGGCGGACATCGAGGAAACCGTCGGCGTTTCGCCAATCGCAGTTTCAAGTTGACAGAATTTGGAGTCGCAAGTCATGAAATCGCGAAATGATGAGGACCGTCCATCTTCCAGGAACCTGTGGCATAAATCCGAGGGCTCGTGAAAAGTCCCGAAAGGGAAGAATCCATCGACACATCGGGATTCGGTAAATCACGAATCCTGAGGACAAGTGATTGAATTTCTTTGTGGTGAAAACCTTGTAAACAATCGGAGCCTTCCATTTTGAGGAGACATGTGGGCAAGATCGGGAGAGTCAATTTTGTGGATCTTGGATATGAGACGTCCGGAACATTTCAAATCGCGATATCAGGAGGAGAAATCAGGACCGTCCAATATAGAAGGACACATGGCAGAGATTAAAGCATTCAGGGAAAGTCTCGAAAGGAAAGCACCATTGGAAAATCATAGATCTGGGAATCGAGGAGCCAGAAGAGCTCATCATAAAAAATCATGAAATACCAATTCGTGATATCCCAATAAGATCTGGACCGTCAGATCACAGCAAGATCTGGACCGTTAAAATTGTCGAAAGGAAACTTTCGCATTTCGGCGATTTGAAAGCCAACGAACTGGAAAAGCTCGTAGCGCTTTAACATTAAGGCGCATGGTCACATTGCTCAGTGACTAAGGCCAAACTCAAGGCTGATAAGATTTCTTCAGCCATCAGCAAATCGGCGTTTCGGCGATCGGAAGTTGGAGAGACAAGAGATTGGAGGACTCGTATAGCGAAGTCCCACTCGTATAATGAAGTCCCGATGACAAAATCGCGAAGCCAAAAACTCGTGAAATATTGAACGTAGAGTTTTGAAGTCACTGCAATTATACGTAGGAGACAGGTACATAAGATTTTTGTTTCTGTTTTTGTTCAAATTCTTTAAAAATATGTTGTCTAGCAATTTAGGACCAACTCAGGGTCTGATTCTTTTGGGAAAGAATTACGAGTTTTGGTCTCTTCGGATGAGATCCTTCTTGCAAGAAAAAGAGTGCTAGGAGCCAGTGGATCTTGGATATGTGGAACCAGATCTAGCCGCCCTTTCTGCCGTAACAAATCCGCAGAGAATTGCTCAGGCAACACTGAGGAACAAAGAAAATAAAGTGAAATTCTGGATTTAGAATTCTGTGGATGATTCGATTTTCTCAAAAATCACAGGCGTTGGTACATCCAAACAGGCCTGGGATATTCTTAAATCTTCCTACCAAGGAAATGATAGGGTCAAAATAGTTAAAATGCAAACCTTGAGGATGTAATTCGAGACTCTAAGGATGACAGAGTCTGAAAATGTGGATCAGTTCATAACCAGAGTCATGGGCATCGTGAACCAGATCAGATTGACTGGTGAAACCATCACTAATCAATGCATATTTGAGAAAGTCCTCAGAAGCTTACCCAAGAAATTCGAAATGGTTGTAACAGCAATCCTTGAATCCAAGAATCTGTCAAGATTTTCAATAGATCAATTAATTGGTTCTCTGGTGACACATGAGACCAGACTGCATCTCACAGATGAGTCAATCTCCGATGCTTTCAAAACTCAATTATCCTTCAATAGAGGGAGAGGTAGAGGAAGAAATAGAAGTCACCAAGGTATAGGGAGCAATCAAAATAACCCTCACTCCAGTGGAGGTAACAAACATCAATATCTGAATCAAAATTTAAAAGACAACAACAACAAAATCAACATCAGAATTTCCAGCCTCAAAGAGGCAGAGGGAGAAGA
>JASDQU010255773.1:3342-13632 GCA_032191745.1 Picea mariana
TCAGAATGAAGCAATGAATGATGTGGCTAGGATGAGGCAGGTGGAGGTGATTAGGTGGTCTATAAAGTACAAGAGTTGCTCAATGAGTATTTATGACGACACAATTTGACATGTTATCTGTAATTTGTAAGAGTGGCATGATGAACAAAAAAGAGATATGGATTTACAAGAATGAGATTGGCGATATGGAATAACAAACAACAATGATATATGGACATGTAGATACATGACATGGTAGGTGGTATTGACATCAGGTGGTATTAGTTGACAGGTTTTGGGTTGTTGATAGGTTTAATGAAAAATATCTTCCTATGTACCTGCCTTTGGCATAAATATCGGGGTTAGATCCTCAAAATTATATGACATATCATAATTGGAAATCAATTTAGGATCCTAAAATTCCTAGTGTTATTGTGCTAATTGTTAAGTGCAGACACAAATCAATCCCCCTAGCTTCACTATGAAACTAGAACAAAACACGACAATACACTACTCTTTCCTTAGATTTAAATTATCAAATGAGAAATGGATCTGGGACATACCTTTTAAATATCGAAGATATGACTTCGTCAATGCAATCCAAGCTCCATTGCAAGTCTTATGGGGAAAAATATGCAAAGGAACATAATCCAACAAAGACAAGAATAACAGGGTCTATTCGATGTGAAACTATGTATGTGATCAAGGAATCATACTATATGGAAAAATAACATTCATATAGGAAAGAAAAGTATATCCGTATTAAAGAATGTGGAAGAAAGATACAACCATATGCCTTGATGTTGTCAGGTTCCTTCCAATAGTTCCTTGCTTCCCACACACTTCTTGCTCCAAGGATTCTGAGACCATGGATCTGATAGCTACTCACAATCTATCTTGACAAAGCAAAACTCAAAGCCAATCTAGCCAAGCTAACAATCTCAAGCCAAATTTCCAATCCCAAAAGCTATCTTTCTCCATGAGAGCTCCTCTCCTTTTATAAGTTGAAGAGGATAAGGTGAGGAGATTAGGATGATCCCACTAAATCAGAAAAGCGAGTAAGATCCAAACCAATCGCAGGCCACATCACCATAGAAGCTTATCCTTCTATAGGCATCGAGAAGATACTCGTTTTTTCCACGTACATAAATTGTCACACCCCAACTATAGTGCAGCCTGCGACGATGTCACAGCCTAGATTTAGAGCAGGGTGGGATGACCAGGCATCGTTGCACCCTATATATAGTGCAGCCTGTGACGACCTTCCTTAATAGGGTTTTTACAAAGGAAAATACAATTTCTTTTCCCAAGCAAAGTTCTTCTCCCTTCTTTCTTCAGGAATTAGGGCCATTGATCCTTCTAAAGACAAAGGATAGGTTTACTTCATTAACGATCATAGGGGTGATGAAAATAATGTATAACACCTAGTGCCAGCACTCACTTTCTCATATCGATCCTATGTACCACACCTTGAAAAACAAACAATTGCATATCTCTAATCTCTAGAACTTCTTGAATCTTCAATGATAATAGAATCAAATGAAATAATTCACGACCACATATTTCGAGAGTCGTGTTCACATCTCTTCGCGAATATACATTTCACTAATTGAAATTTCTCCTTACTACATTCTAGAAATCTAAATATTATCTTTTTAAAGAATGGAGTGAAATGGTCTAACCATAAACATGTATCCATCTAGATAAGTAGGAGATTTTGTGGACATATATTATTTTGCAATGATGGCTACCAAAGGAGAATATTTTAATGCCTTTTAATTCAACCATGGATGAAAGATATGTACTTTATCATGAATATGTAATAAATATGAAATCATGTTGGCACAAGGGCAGACCCAGGGCTCAACACTTCAACAACGCACCAACAAAAGCCTAACTACTAGCCCTTTCGGCAACACCTGTGAAGCAGATGAAGTCTCACCCGAGGTAGAGGTAGGGGGGTTGTACGACTCAAGTATCTACAACCAAGATGGGACACAGATCTGTGATTAAAATACTTAACAAAGCACTTAGCCAACAATGTGCATTAGATTATGATCCTAATTTTCATCACAGATTTAACCCTTCTTATAGAGCTGCGCAATAATAATCAAGATCTAACACTTCCAATCTCTTAGCACACAACATTAGCTCAAATCTAACATTCATTCACATCATTAAGCACTAAGCTACTACATCAGATGCATTCATTATATATAAAATCAATAACACTAAGCAAATAATCACATAAACAACATTGCACAAAGCATATCAAGACACATGATATACGTGGTTCACCCCAGTGTGGGGATACATCCACCAACATATTATTATTCTTTATTAGTATTCGATCTCCTTACATTCATCTTCTCTTGTGCATAAATTTACATAGCCCAACTCTGCAATGGACAGGTGATCTGCACACGACGCATTGGATCCACCTTCCTCAAAATCAGGTCAAGGTACAGAGCCAACTCCTTAATAGCACAAAGCACTTACAACTTCTTGCACTAAGCCAAAATCAACCCATCGTGCACATATCCACTAGTAGTCATGCACTAAGCCAATTCCATGTACTACTACTTACATCACTTAGATACTACTTATTTATACAATTACAACAAGGCCTAAATATGGGTAAACCCATGGGCCGACATTCCATAACCCATTACATAAACTCTAAAAACCCTTTGTTGGGTCCACAAGCCCACAAAACAAGCGATATCCTATGATATCCGCTCCACCTGGGTGCTCCATCTTCAACCAGCATATTGAAGTCCCAAAAGTGGTCAAATACGATCAATGTTTCCTCAAAACTTGGTCAAGGGCCAACAGGCCCCCAACACTCACCTGTGACTCATCTTGAGTGACTCAGATCTGGGCAGTGCTTCTTCGAAGGCCTCGATCTTAGCTCAATCTTCCTCTACTTTCTTCTTCACTAGAGCCTCCTGCTCGATGAATTCCTAAATTATTTTCTATGTAACAGGCCCTTCCAGGCATTGTTCCACTGTCGCAACTACTTGGTCTAGCTGTGAGCCTTGGCCTTCAATATCTTCAAAAAGCGTGCAGGCTTCATCCTGCACCAAATGGCGTCTTTGTGTCACCTCCATGAATTTTCTCTGAATGGAAGTAACATGCCACTAGATTGCACGTTGTTCCTGTGATCGCTTCATTTTCTCAACTGCAGTAAGTAGCTTCGTCTGTGCTTGCATGGTGGAGGCCTGTGGCTTCACCACCTGGAGATATGCTTTCAGTTTCTTCAGATCTAGATCTTCTGTGAGGCACTCATAGGTATGCAAACTCCTATCACTCAGTTTCTTACACTTTGAGGTGAGTGCATTGATTCTTTCTGTTATGCTTCTGGCAATTTCTTCCCTTCTGATCTTGCACTTCTTGTAGAGTGTTGGGCACTACTTGGATTTCTAATTCCATTATCCGTTCTTGAAGCTGTTGAATGGCTTCGGTGACCTTCCCCACTTTCATCTCAGTTGATTCTGGTTCCTCCTGTTCCAAGCCCGACATAGAGCGAAGTGATTTAGTCACTACCTCTTTAATCACAGTCTGCTCTGCGAGCAACTGGTCTTTTTCTTTCTGCATCTTCTCTTTGTCCTCCTCGAACATCACCCTAATTTCATCTTTCTTTTGCTACACAACTTGAAGTTTCTCTAAGACATATTCTATAGCATTCTCCTTTTCTTCTTGGACTCGACGAATTTGAGCCTCTGTTGTATCTACTAATCTTTGTAATTGGCCGGGATCATCCTCCAATTATTCAATTTCTATTGAAGAGGGTGCAATAGGTACTGAACGAATTGAATGGATAGCTTGTTGTATGTCCTTGAGCTCCTTCTCTATTCTTTCATACAATGTTTCTTGCTTCACTTGATGTTTCTACAGGATATCCTCTGAGGCATCTTATACGACTGCGATGATGAGATCGACATTGTCCACTGTGAGCACATTCTTCGACTGAGGCTTATTGGCACGGGTCTTCTTTCTTTCTAATGGTTTCTGTGAAGAAACCTTCATTTTCTTCGATGTTTTAGCCTCTGTGGGAGGATCCTTTAGCGGTGTAACTTCTCCTTTGTCTTTCTTGTCTCCTTCTTCCTCTCCTTCTTCTTGGTTTACTTTGTCTCCTCCTCCTCTTGACAATGGAACCATTTGTTGGGATAGGGGCAGACCCAGGGTTCAACGCTTCAACATCCCACAAACAAAACCCTAACTGCTAACCCTTTCAGCAACACCTGCAAAGCCGATGAAGTCTCACCTGAGGTAAAGGCAGGGGGGGTTGTAGGACTCAAGTGTCTACAACCAAGTTGGGACATAGATCTGTGATTACAATACTTAACAAAGATCTTAGCCAACAATGTGCATTAGATTATGATCCTCATTTACATCACAGATTTAACCCTTCTTACAGAGGAACGCAGTAATAATCAAGATCTAACACTTCCAATCGCTTAGCACACAACATTAGCTCGGATCTAGCATTCATTCACATCATTAAGCACTAATATACAACATCAAATGCATTCATTATATATAACATCAACAACACTAAGAAAATAATCACATAAACAACATCGCACAAAGCATATCAAGACACATGATATACGTGGTTCACCCTAGTGTGGGGATACATCCACCAACTTCTTCTTCTTCTTTATTAGTCTTTGATCTCCTTACATTCATCTACTCCTGTGCACAAATCCATATATCTCAACTCCGCAGTGGACAAGTGATCTGTGCACGACGCATTGGATCCACCTTCCTCAAAATTAGGTCAAGGCACAGAGCCAACTACTCAATAACACAGAGCACTTACAACTTCTTGCATTAAGCCAAAATCAACCCATCATGCACATAGCCACTAGTAGTCATGTACTAAGCCAATTCCAAGTACTACTACTTACGTCACCTAGTTACTACTTATTTATACAATTAAAACAAGGCCTAAACATGGGTAAACCCATGGGCCGACATCCCATAACCCGTTACATAAACATTCAAAACCATTTGCTGGGTCCACAAGCCCTGAAAACAAGTGAGATCCTGCGATCTCCACTCCGCCTAGGAGCTCCATCTTCAACTATCCTTTCGAAGTCCCAAAAGTGGTCAAACATAACCAATGTTTCCTCAAAACTTGGTCAAGGGCCAACAAATCACAAAAGGAAAATAGAAAGTAAAAACATATAAATGCTTTTGTGTTAGACATCTTTGAGTTTGAAGAAAATCATCATTGGGTCTTTCACATCAATGTCACATAATTATTCACTTATGCTAAACCACACATTTTAAATCAAGTACCAATTATTTAGACTGGGTGATATTTCCAACATGAATGGCTTCTAAACAAATGTCTAGCATCTAAACAAATGTGTGATTCTCTTTGTTGGAAATTTGGTTGTCATTGATCTCAGCCTTGATAAATAGGTGAAATATCATTGATTGATTGGTTTGAGAAGCATTTTCAATATTGGATATATTGTTATGAAGGTGACTTGAATGTCAAGAATTGCCAATATTGGACATAATTTTATGAAGGTTGGACATAATGTTATGAAGGTGACTTGAATGTGAAGCATTGTCAATATTGGACATAATGTTATGAAGGTGACTTGAATGTCAAACATTGTCGATATTTGACATAATGTTATGAGGGTGACTTGAATATCAGTAGAAAGATAATATTGACTAATATATTGCATGATCTTGATACACTCATCCTATATTGTATAAGGTTGAGATTGTAAATGTGTTGAACCTACATAGAATAGATCTAGCTAGCAAATGACATACACAATTTTCAGAGAAAATATGAGAAAAGAGAAGTAAGAGAGAAAGAATGGAAGAATTCTCATTAACCAAATGAATGAATGATAATTTACACATGATATACTATGTATAAATCAACTAATGTGCACTAGAGGAGACTCCAATGCACCATAGTGGTGGTCTAGAGTTATCTAGACACACACTAGCAATTACAGGAGTAAATTGCCACCTAGTCTAGTCTCTCAGGAAGTTATGGGAGTGAATTTCCACCTAGTCTGAGTTAAMTAGTCTCTTAGTCTTTAGTTAATTGACTGAAACAACKTGAAGTGARGAGGATATCAGGGAATCATTAGTATTGCACTAGTGTGGTGATGATCCCAATGTTGCATGGTGATAATCCCAATGTGGCATCTAGACTCCACTCAACTGATCAAAATGAAGTGTGAACTGAAAATAATATTCTCCCTAAAATATAGGAGATTGAATAATGCCTAATAAACAAAGGGAAAAACTTAGGAAACACAAATCCTATGTTTYTKTGAAGTATCTCCAACACCCSTTGTTATCACACTAAATTGCCTTGGGTCTTTTAGTTTGTTTTCAATCTTTTTTCAAGCCTTAGATTTTAATTTTTCTTTTAAGGTCTCATGCCTTTCAAATTTATGTTTGGTATGACCCCATAGATGATTAAATTTTTTGAGTCTTAGCTCTGATTTGATCCTCAAATTGGTTTTTGATCCTTGAACCATTTTAGCTCATGACTTATTTTGGTCCCCTTCATGACTTGTCCCTAGGTCGATCCCTCCCATGACTAGATTGATGTGACACACTTATCTCCTCACTCATGACCTCGTAGACATGCCTGAATGTCCTCACTTACCTATCTAGTCATGTTTTGAAGTGGATGCACTGCCTACTCATCAGGTAGTTCCATAGTGCCTATCATGTTCATCATACTTCCACCTCGAGCCATGATTTCCACGACTGATGTCATGTTCTTTGTTTTCAGTGCCAGAAGTCGGTTAAAGATGCCTTCAAAGATATTTCATTTATGAGCCTTGGTAATGATTTCTAATTTTGAAAAGCTCAACAGTGTTGGGTTGCACAAATTCACAATTTTTGATCAAGCGAGCGTATGTCATCCAAATCCGATGCTGAGAGATATTCCAGGGCCGAAGTTTTCTTGATTTCATCCTAAGATTGCGTTGAAGATCTCAATAGGTTTCTACTCCACAGGTATCTTGTGTTGCCTCCTCTCCATATTAAGTTTCATAGGAAATTTGTGCTCGGGTTTTTGGTTTGCTAAGCTAGCACAATAGTAAGGGACCCATATTCGCATGGTAGCCTTGTCTTTTTTCTTCTTCAGAACTATAAACTTCATTTCCCATATCTATGGTCTGATTACGACTATTTACCTTAACCATTGAAATCGCAAGCCTATAAATAGCCTATCCTCTATGTATGCGTTGTGCCACCCAGAGGTGTTGCTCAAACCCTCTCTGTTTTCCTTGCTTCCTTTCACCTTGGAGTTTGGAATTTTTTCTCAATTGCAGAGGATCAATTTCAGATTACACCCTCACTGTTTACACTCCAGAATACCTGTACAAGCCTAAGGGTATAATTCCTAAAATCAATCTTGTCCTACTAGCATCAGTCTATCCAAAAGGGTCAGAATTATATCTGAAGCCCGATTCAAATCCTTCTTGGTCATTACCATCCCTTAAGCCTCTTAAAAACCCTCATTTTGAGCCATGGAGACTCCTCAATTGAGGAAGACACAMAAAGGTAGCAAGGTGGTTAGGATAGAACCCGGGGACATGCATCTTTTTGATACAGAACCCATAGCAAGAGAGGCCTTTCAAAGAGTAGGGTGCCTCTCTTTCTGTCAGAACATGTAGAGAGTCCATCCAGAAGTAGCAAGATAGTTTGCATTATAGTTTGATGGCAGGAAAACCAAGTTTGGTGATTTGGAGTTTTAGGTCACTGAAGCCTCTATCTTAGCTGCAACAGGGATCCCCATTATAGGTGAAAAGTGGCTCAAAGCCATGGATTTGAATTGAGCCTATGAAAAATATATTTTTAAACCTAAATATCAAGCCATTGATTTGTCCAAAAGTATGCCAAGGAGTCAGTTGATTGAACAATTTGACAAATTATTGAAGATCATACAGATATATTTTACTTGTGAAGGGAGATTTAACACATTGTACCTGTACCATATAAGGTTGTTGATACATTTTACTGGTAAGGTTGAGATGAATTTTCCCTATTACTTTTTGAGTAGTTTAGGTAAGATGTCAGATAGGATACAAGCCAAATCTAAAGATGTGGATTCTAGCCTTTTCCACTCTGGACTTATCAGAATGCTAGTCTCTAAGGAATTGGGTAAGAAAGAGATTTCATGGGAGCATTTTGTTGTTACCTCTCATTTCATGTTGGATCTAGTACCAAATCCTCAATCACAGAGGGAAAGTCCTTTGTCACCCACCAGTGCAACTAAAGTAGGGATCAATAGGAAGAGGAAGGGAAGATCCCCTACCCAAGTTTCAAAGATCAGCAAGGAGGTTACAGAAGTTGAGGAAGAAGTTTGTCGTTATCCACACAAAAAAATTTCACCACTCCTTCCACCAGGGTTAGAATAGGTACCTTCTTCTACCAAATATGCATCCAATAAAGGGAAGAAGCTTCTCTTTCCCTCTTCTCCTCCAACAGTTGAAATCAAGGGTAAAAGGCCTTTCACAAGGTCATCAATTCCTAAGGAGTTTTTAAAGAGAAGTCTTTACCAAAAACCCCTATTCAAAAGAAGAAGGGTAAGAGAATTGAAAATCCTATGGAGGAAAAATAAGAAACCCGTATTCAGAGGAAGAAGGGTAAAGGTAGTTCTCATCCTACTGAAGGGAAACAAGAAACCCCTGTACAAAATGGTAAGGACAAAGGTACTAAAATACCTTTGGAGAGTAAAGATGAAGCCTCTGAGAAATGCATTGAGAAGCCTGTTGAAATAAAATATGAAACCCTTGTGCTGAGAAAGAAGAGTAAAAGTAAATCCATCAAGGAACCTGATGAGGTAGACAAGACACTTCCCATGCAGGAGGAAGAGGAGTCTGAGAAAAATCCTAGTGAGACTGTACATGCCCCTGTTCCTCCTGACAGTCAGACCTACAAAATACTTACCAAGAAACTTAGAGATGCAAGAAAAGAAATAGCTCATCTTAAAGAAGAAGATAAGGTCAACTTGGCTCAGATGAAAGAGCTCATGGATGGATACAGTCACACCCTTGACCTGGCAAGGTTTGCAACTAGAAAGGCCCAACCCCTTCATAGATAGTTAAAGAATCTTTACAGGAAAAACAAAGGCTTCCAGTATCAAAATAGGAAGCTAAAGGCTGAGCTGAAGCACTTTCAAGATGAGGTAGCCCAAAGAAATTTGCAGGTGTTGGTTAAATCTTCCATTGAGGATGACAAACCTGCAGCTAAGGATAACACAAATGCATAGAGGAAGCCTATCAATGCTAAGAAGAATAAGTCTGCTATGTCAATTGAAGATCCTCTTTCTACCAGAAGAAGTGTAAGGTTAAATGTCAAAATGAAAAAATAGCTGGTAAAAGGTAAGCCCCATTTTTGAGGATGTTCCTTTTTGGGAGGGTTAACTGATATGCAAATATTATCTCTTCCATCTATACAAGCTTCTAATAATTTAAGTATCTGGGTTTTGAGTTTTTGCTAAGTGCTAGCTTCCCCCAGTGGTAAAGGGAAATACCTATTGTACGGTCAAGGCACCTAAGTAAAATGGTTTTTTCATCATGAAAGAACACAAATTGATCAACACATGTTCAAGGTTGAAGGCACTGTGTTTTGGAAATGCTACCTAAACCTGCACATAGACACAACATAAGTGGCGCTACCTAATATTTGGCAGAGAATAGAGTTGGCATACATGCATAGAGTAAGTGGCGCTACCTAATGGTGCTATCAAATATTTCACAGAGGGTAAAGGTTTTCACATAGGTGCAACACAGGGGTGCTACCTACAGGAACTACCTAATATTGCACAGAGAGTAGAGTCTGTACACATATGCAACACAGTGACGCTACCTACAGGCGCTACCTTTTCTCCTTCTACTGCGCTACCCAAATTTTCTACCCAAGGAAGCTGCCAATAAAGACCATGGATCTAGGATGGCCAAGCTAACAAATTTTGGATAAATTGGTGATGAAGAAGGATGGAGAAGCAACAGCTGGCATCATGAAGATAGCCACATGCTTTGAAAGACACATGGCAAACAAGGAGCTGCGCAACAAAAGGGAATCAAATTAATTTGAAATTCAGTTGGATTAGTCACCAACATTTTCCTATTTTATAGCATAGGTGGTTAGATAAGTTGTTATATCAAATAAATGTTTAGAGTTTTTCAAGGGAAGAAGGCCAACTCGTACTTCCAGATGCTGCCTTCTTTTTTTATAAATATATAGATCATTTTCTTTAGTAGGTTCAGATGGTTGAGCAAGACTCCCTTATACTGTAATATTTTGATG
>JASDQU010255774.1:4745-15973 GCA_032191745.1 Picea mariana
CTTATACTATCCTCTCTTATCTTCTCTTATATACTTAGTTTTTTTTTCTTACCTTATTCCCCCCCTCTTCTCTACACCCTATACTATACTTAGTATTTTTTTCCTACACTCCCTCTCCCCATTCTCCCATACTTAGACATTTTATTTCTCTCTCACTTCACTCCATACACCGCGGGTTCCCAATCCCCTTATCCCTCCATCCCCCCTACACCCGCAATACTCTACCCCCAAAACCCTCCTTATCCCTCCATCTCCCCTCCCCTTACTCCCTCTTCCAATACTTAGAATTATTTCCAATCTAATATGTAGGTTCCCAAGCTTCATTACTCCATCGGGGGTTCACCCTCACAACCCTCCATACCCTCCACACTTGCCATAATCTCACCAACCCACCATTACTCCTCCTCTCTCCTATGTCACTCTTACCTCCATCCCTCCCCTTTCGTTCCATTTCTCCACTCCCCCTTCCTTAACATATTTCCTAAGTCCCTTTCCCTTTAATTATTAATCAGTCGTGTGACTCGTCATTACTCCTCCTCTCTCCTACATATATCCTACCTACCTCCCCTCTCGTTACATTTCTCCACTCCCCCTTCCTTGACATATTTCCTAAGTCCCTTCCCTTTAATTATTAACCAATCGCTTGACAACAAGTGGCAGACATGACAACTAATCACACCAACACATGTGGCATCCTATCATGCAATGACACGTGGAAACCAATCATTTTATGACACATGGAATCTAATGATACCAAGACACATGGAACTTACTGGGATATGACTCAATTCTGAGATGGGCGATGAAAGGGATGCTTACTAGGCGTTGAATGGGCAATTAGTGGATGTTGATTGGGCCATCAAAATATTTATTAATTCATGAATTTTCATGAGGTTCGAGTCTCCATAGTCTCCTTTTGTTCCACATAAAATACATTGTGAGATTTACTATATAAACATTACAATCTCAATCTCCACAATGCATGTGGGAGGAAGTATTTTTAAATAAAGGAGAATTTAAATGGAATGCCAAGATTAACCAACGAATTGGATGGACAATTGTTGAGCAATGAACTTCTGGAGGTCATAACTCGAGATCCAGACTCGATTTTGGACAAAATATACCTCTTTGGAAAGGTAATTGGATGAGGAAGATGATGGAACAAGTTTTAAGGGCTGAAATTGGCCATAATGCTCTCATAAATTGAAATAACAATCGGCTATGCTTTCATGGTTTGCTGATAAATCTGCTTGGAACCTCAACTTCCCRAAATTATAACTTGAGATCCATAACTCCAAATTGYGCTCAGGAGGACTCGTTGGAAATATAGGATGAGGAGGATTGCATATAGAATGATTTTCATGGCTGAAAGGTCAAATATCATGCTCAGAAAATTAAAACAMAAWCCACTTTTAAAAAGGAAGTCAATTAAAARTTTTCAAAATAAAAGTTTWTTAAAAAAMYTTTATTAAAGAAGAAATGGGCCCCACTTCAAAGMARGAATTCCAATGAATTAATTTCATTGATGAGATTTCAATAAATCACTAATTAAAGTGCTTATTCCAAGAATAAAAGTGTGTRGAAGTTCTTAGAAAGACCAAAACCCTAACTACTTYAAGAAAGCATTGGGAACAATTTTAAAAGAAAAAGAGCACCATCAAAGAGAGGGTTGGAGGGAAATAAGAAGATCAGAATAGAAAATTTCCAACCATCAACATGTAGCCAAGTCTCTAATCAGMAAATAGAGATCTCCATTCTTTTTATTCTTCTTCTTCTACACCATTTTCTCGAGGCTTTATGCTTGTATTTCTGAACTGAGCAAAAGGTTGAGTTTTGAGTGTTTTTCTTGTATTCTTCTAAGACTCTTTCTCTTAAAAAGACCATGGATTTATTTACAGCCATGTGTGTGACTGATAAATGTAAGCCAGGATTGTCTAAATGATTCATGGAGGTTTAGATCTTGCATTTGACAAGCTTCATTTTTTAGCACTTAGTCAATTGGTTTACTGAGATGTTTTGTATTGTTGAATATATTTTATGAATAAAAATCCATAGAGGACTACTTCAGGGTATTACTTTAATGATTTCTCAGATCTTAGGATCTCTGAGCATGATATTTTTTAAGTATTCCCATCAAATTCTTTTCATTTTTGAATGCATAACTCATTTAAAGCTCTCTAAAATGATCAAAACCATTTCATTATTTTTCTTGTGAATATATGGATGAATCATTTACTTGCATGTGATTTAGGGGGTTGTATAAATGATGTTGAGTGTACATTTATTCTGATATTGAAGTTTTTCTTCAATCTTTTTATTATAAAGAAGCTATTTTTTGCACATAAAGATCAGATCTGATTATCAAGAACCATTTCATATTAAACTAAGAAATAAAGAATTAGGATTTGTTTTCCAACATTCTCCCCAATCCAAGAGTATCAAGATATATCTTTCAGATTATGACAAAGGAGTACCACCTCTATAAAAACACAACGGAATTCATATCCTTGTGAGGTTTTTGTTTGGATATTGACCAATATAAACATCATCATTTTTGGCGACCATATTGGGGAACGATTTATTTCAAGATATCTGAGGCTTTGTTTCATATATGATTGAGGAACCAAAGTCTTCATGGATCAAAGTTTCGAAAAGAAGATTCAAAGAAGACTACTACTTGTTCTAGATGCAAGGGGTTTATATAAATCTAATTCAAATATATTTGAATGAACTCAAAAATAACCAAGAACCACCAAATATTCGGTAGGATCAACTCCCTAGAAATTCCATTGAAATAACCCTTAAATGCCTTGGAAACTCCATTGGAAAGATTCAATAATATCAAGAAACTATTCATGGCATTTCCACCAAAGAACCATTTTCATGTCATGATTCTCCTTTACCTTCCCCACCAAGCCCATCAATGCCTTTACAAGATGCAATAAAAGGAAGAAGAACCCAAAGAAGGAGGCGATTACATAGAATCCCTTTAAATCTTCCAGAAGTAGATTTTCAAATGTTAGATACCTCTATTGAAAGATTTTCAACATTCTTTGGGAATATCTTGAAGGATGGAGAGAAACACTTGTTTAGATTCAAAATCACATGTGATGTTTTAAATCTCTTTGAATACAATGTCACATGTTGATTATTTGCATAAACTCTGCATGAGAATGCTCGCGAATGGTTATATTCATTGTTGTATGGGACCATTACCAGTTGGGACGCATTGAAAACTTCATTTGATGAAAAAATTTCCCACCAACCCTCTCCCATATGGAAACAAGATAATGAATATGTCATCCTTTCATATACTCCATATGAAGATATTTCGAGCAACAAGTTAGAAAATGAAATTGATGAGCCTCCACCAAATGCACAAGAATATTTCAAGCAACATGATCATGTGGAAAATGTTGCAACAAATGATGAAAAGTCACAAGAAATTTGGAAGCAAGAATAATTGGTGGAAGAAATTAATCCTGAGAATAATGATGGGAAAGATTGTCACTACGTGAAGGATGAATACTTTCAGTACATTGTCAATAAATGAAGAATTTTGAATGTGGTTGGAAATAAGGAGAAAGATGAAAGTATTTTTGAATTGGAAACTTCTCATCCAATCAAAGACAACAATATTATTGAGCAACCAAGAATTGATTTCATTGAATCATGGTTCCAAAGCATTGTTGGCCAAGCAATGCAAGCAGATTTTGGTCACATCTCGTTTAGTTTTATCTCCATATTCTTTGAGCATACTCTTGATGCCTTGATAACAACCTCGATATGGTCCCCAATTATGGAGTTCATTACATGTATTAGTTGGATGCTTGAATGGATCCATTGGGAATCTACCTACACCTGAAAGTGTCCCTTTCCTCCAAGTAGGATAGGGTAGGTAGATCTTGTCTATAGATAAGTTTATTGTTTCAGTCCAAGTTTTTCATAATAAAGAAGTTGTTAGATGGAGGTAATGTTTGAAGATGACTCCATGGAGGAGGAATTACAAAAATGTATTTTGAAAATGACTCCATAGCCCAATGGAGAAGGCAACTAGTCTTTAGATTCTTGTGTTCTCAGCAACCCACAGGGGGTCACTGTCCCACAATTGGAGCTAGTTGTTGATAAAAAATGTGGTCACATCGGTTCCCTGCTCTTTGGAATAATAAAAAATTGGTATCAAAAAAATGAAATTGTGAATGATCATCAATTCATGGAATATCCCTTAGTCTCAAAGTCGTCACACATTTTATGGAATCAAAATATGAGTCTGTATGCCCAAGATACTCATAGTTTTGTCCAGGAATCCGACAAAGAGATTACAAGAAAAATTTTAAAAAAAGAATAATTTTCTAAGTAATTTTTCTCCCTTCACCTCTCTTATTCCACACTCAATTTTCTTTCGCTCTTATCTTATGCTTCTTATACATGCTTCCTTATACATGTTGTCTCATGNAGAAAAATTTTAAAAAAAGAATAATTTTCTAAGTAATTTTTCTCCCTTCACCTCTCTTATTCCACACTCAATTTTCTTTCGCTCTTATCTTATGCTTCTTATACATGCTTCCTTATACATGTTGTCTCATACTTAGTCTCTCCTATTTTTTCCCTCTATTATCCTCTCTTATACTATATTATTCCTTCCTTTCTTATATTGTCTTATACTATCCTCTCTTATATTCTCTTATATACTTAGTTTTTTTTTCTTAACTTCCTCCCCCTCTCTTAACTACACCCTATACTATACTTAGTTTTTTGTTTCCTACACTCCCTCTCCCCACTCTCCCATACTTAGACTTTTTGTTTCTCCCTCACTTCACTCCATACATTGTGGGTTCCCAAGCCTCTTATCCATCCATACCCCTTACTCCTGTGATAATATACCCCCATGACCCTCCTTATCCCTCCATATCCCCTCACCCTACTCCCTCTTCCCATACTTAGAAATATTTCCAATATACTCYRCAGKTTCCCAAGCTTCATTACTACATCGTGGGTTCACCCTCATAACCCGCCATACCCTCCACACCCACCATAATCTCATCAAAACACCATTRCTCCTCCTCTATCYTATATCACTCCTACCTCTAKCCCCTCTCATTCCATTTCTCTACTCCCCCTTCCTTAACATATTTCCTAAGTCCCTTTCCCTTTAATTATTAACCAATCAMGTGACGACATGTSGCAGACATGACAACTAATCACACCAAGACATATGGCATCCTATCATGCAATGACACATGGAAGATAATGATACCAAGACACATGGAACTGACTAGGATATGACTCAGTGTTGACATGGGCGATGACAAAGATGATTACTGGGCACTTAGTGGATACTGACTGGGCCATCAAAATATTTATTAATTCATGAATTTACCTAAGGTTTGAGTCTCCATAGTCTCCTTGTGTTACACATAAAAGACATTGTGAGCTTGACTATATAAGCATTACAATCTCAATCTTCACAATGCATGTGGGATGGAATATGTTTTTTAAAAAGAAAATTTAATTGGAATGCCAAGATTAACCCACGAATTGGATGGACGACTATTGAGGAACAAACTTATGGAGGTCATAATTTGAGATATGGGTGTCGGTTTTGGACAAACTATACCTATTTGGAAAGGTAATTCAAAGAGGAAGACAATGGAATAGGTTTTAGGGCCTGAAAATGGCCATAATTTTCTCAGAAATTTAAAGAACAGTCAGCAATTTTTTCATGGTTTGCAGATAAATCTGCTTGGAACCTTGATTTCCCGAGCTTATAACCCGAGATCCAAAACTCCAAATTCCACTTAGGAGGACTCATTGGAAATATGGGATGATGAAGAATTCATATAGAATAATTGTTATGGCATAAAGGTCAAATATCTTGCTTAGAAAATTAAAACATGATCCACTTTTAAAAGGCAATCAATTACAAAATTTCAAAATAAATGTTTATTCAAGACAAAATGGGCCCCACTTCATAGAACAAATTCCAATGGCTTAAGTTAATGAATAATAGTTCAATAAAGCACTAATTAAATTGATTATTCCAAGAATAAAAGCGTGTGGAAGTTCTTAGAAAGACCAAAACCCTAACTACTTCAAGAAAGCATTCAGAACAATTTTAAAAGAAAAAGAGCACCATCAAAGAGAGAGAATTGGAGGGAAATTAGAAGATCRTAATAGAAAAGTTTCAACCATAAACATGCAGCCAAGTCTCTAATTAGMAAATAAAGATCTYCATTCTTCTYCTTCTTCTTCTTCTACACCATTTTTTCAAGGCTTTATGTTTGTATTTTTTAACTGGGCATAGGGTTSAGTTTTGAGTGTCTTTCTTGTATTCTTCTAAGGCTCTTTCTCTTAAAAAGATCATGGAGTATTTTACAGCCATATATGTGACTGATAAATGTAAGCCAAGATTGACTAAATGATTCATAGAGGTTTAGATCTTGCATTTGGCAARCTTYGTTTCTAAGCACTTAGTCAATTRGCTTGTTGAAATGTTTTGTATTGTTGAATATATTTTATGAATGAAAATCCAGAGATGACTACTTCGGGTTATTACTTTAATGATTTCTCAAATGTTGGGATCTTTGAGCATGAGATTTTTGAAGTATGCCCATCAAATTCTATTCGGTTTTGAATAGAGAACTCATTTAAAGCTCTYTGAAATGATCAAAACCATTTAATTATTTTTCTTGTGAATATATAGATGTATCCTCTACTTGCATGTGATTTAGGGGATTGTATAAATGATGTTGAGTGTAAATTTATTATGATATTGAAGCTTTTCTTTAATCTTTTTATTATAAAGAAGCTATTTGTTGCACATAAAGATCATATCTAGTTATCAAGAACTTTTTCATATAAAACTAAGCAATAAAAACTTGGGGTTTGTTGTCCAACAGTCTTCCCAATCCAAAATATCAAGATATGTCTTCTAAATTATGACAGAAAAGTACCACCTCTATAAAAACACAAGGAAATTCATATCCTCGTGAAATTTTTATTTGAATCTTGACCAATCTAAACATCAACAACAATATACTAATGTTGTACCTAATCACCAAATACAAAATAAATAATTAAATAAAATAATATAAATAAACACAAATAAAAAAAAATTATATATATATATATATAACACATTAAAATATACATTTCATAACATACAACTCAACATATACCATAATAACAATATAATATATTTATATAAAACATAAATAATAACTACATAACACATAAAATACCATAACATCATACATAATTATTTATACATACATATATGATATGATGACAATATATAATAATAATAATAAATTATATATTTTAATATATATACATACACTATACAATAATATATCTCACACACATCGCATCACTATACATTATAATACACATATCATATTTATCAATAAAAATTATCAATATTAACTAACACAACGCATATATACATAAAAACAATATTTATAACAAATACTTAACAACTATACATATAACATCTATATCTATAACATTACAATAAATATACACACATAAAATTATAATATAATATAATACAAATATACACAACAAACATATTATATACCATTATAATTATATATTAAATACATATATAGAAATGCATATAATTTTTAAAAATAAAAAAATTGAAAAATTCAAATTCAAATTTAAAACGCATTGAAAATTTTAAAAATAATATATATATATATAAACATTGGAGATATTGCATTACAAAGGGGTGGGGATTCTCATAATCTCCCTCGCCCCTCATTTACTTTGGAATGGATAACTTCAAAAAAAATGGGCCAGGAGGGCAATTGAGAGAATCACACCCCAGTTTTATTATACACACACACACACGAAGGTTATGAGGAGGGAGCCATATGTCGACATAAGAAGACAATTTCTCAAGTAGAAGTAATTCGTTCAAGCCAAACCCATATGGCACGAGAGTTGGGTTCCTTTCAAAAATTATGGATCTGGGTTCGGTGGCGGGCCTGCAACCATGGCTCGAGCCTCCAGTTTGGACAACACTTTGTCAGGGGATGAGTCAGTGTCCTGAGCTCCTGTCAGTATTTTCAACCCTAGAAAGGAAATCTACAATACCCTTTTTCGGTGGAAATGTATGGAGAGGCGGTATATCCTCATTTTTCTACGGATATTGGTATGATTCTAGGCTCTTGGCCACTTGTAGCTTAATCAGAAGGTGTTTGGGTTTATTCTTTAGCATGGCCTGTTGATTAAAGTTGGTTGTCATTGATGTCAACCCTTGAAGAAATCTTGGTAGCACAAAGGTTTGGGTAATGGACCCAAGTTTGTTTGATGAAAAGATGACTCGTTATTGTCTTTTCATGGTTGATAATAAGTAGAAATGGATGAACTCCAAAGTGGTCCCCTTATGGTGAAAGCCCTCATGGGAAGACGCTTTGCGGATTGAGTTATCCTAGATGGTTAGAGAACCCATGATTATTTGTGGAATAATGAGATGAAGGTCATTGAATTTGTCAGTGAAACTATCCTATATGTATAGTGCTTGTCATGTCATTTCTGGTGGTATGTGGAATGTCACATAACTCCTCACGGTTAGAGAGTTATGGCCATGAGAAGTTGGAGAACCCAGGTTTAGGTATTGAACCCAAGTTTGTTTGATGGATAATGGTATGAGTTTTGATATATTTGCAGGTAATACTATTCTATATGGATGGTACATGTTATTCCATTTCTGGTGGTATGCGGAACGTCACATAACTCCTCACGGTTTGAGAGTTATGGTCTTACGAAGTTGGAAGACCCTCTTATGTCATCTAGAAGCCCTAAAAGGTCAAAGTAGTCAAAGTGGTTTAAGAGATTTTAGAAGGTAAATAATAAAGTGAAGTGATGAGTGTACTATAATTCAAAGTGAATACAAAATANATAAATTTAATGGAGAAATTAGAAGTGGGTGGACCCTAAAATAAGGAAAGTGGGTAAAGTGACCTAGAAGATGTTTTTAAGGAAGCTACTTGGAGAGTATAAATAAGAGGCAAGGATCTCTCATTTTAAACACACTTTATCATATTGAATACATATAAATGTCTGAGGTAACCAAAGGATATCTAAGCCGAATTTCTAAGGAAAGTGAAGAAAAGAAGGCCGGAATTCAAGGAAGGATAAATTCTTTTGATGATGCTTTCTAAGGTCTATTACAGAGTTACAAATCATATTTGGATGATGAAATTGATGAGGGATTTTCGTTGAGGTACAAGTTGGGTACATGGTTGAGACAAGTAGTTGATGAGTTGGCACATACATGAGGTGTATAGTTGATGATGTTGGTACATATTGATGAGTCATAGTTGATGAATACTTGACACATGATTGGTACATACTTGGTACATGGTTGGTTTCACTTGTTTATGGTACAGGTTGATTACAGATTGTTTGGTACAGGTTGGTGCATGGTTGATGCACTTGTTTATGGTACAAGTTGATTACAAATTGTTTGGTATAGGTTGGTGCATGGTTGATGCACTTGTTTATGGTACAGGTTGATTAAAGTTTGATGCATGGTTCAGGTTTATTGGTACATGTTTACAATAGTATATCTCACAGTGATAGTGTGACAGTGGTTCCATCATTCTACTTCTACTTCAGGGCAGTTGGACGGGGCAAGGACAGGTGGTTGTAGCCACCTTCTAGCTGTAGCTAGAGAATTGGGGATTTGGAGTTTCCCTTAGGTTGTAGCTTGAGAAACTAGGGGGTTGGAGGCTCCTTCTAGTTGCAGCTGGAAAACAAATGAAGTTGGTGCTTCCAATGAATGTAATTCTTCAAGACATATAAGAAAAAGAATTTCATGGTTTTCTCCCACTTTGGGTTTCCATGTAAAACACTGGTGTACTGTGTATGTGTATGATTGTGCATTTGTTCATTTCTTATTTACTCCGCAGTTATTGGATGATAATGTTTCATTGATATAATACTTGGATTATATGGTTAAAAAGGATTAAATTTCTCTATTATTGATTCACCCCCCCTCTTAGTAATCCAACAATTGGTATCAGAGTCGGTTCCTTAAAGAAACAGTTTAACCACTAGAAGGAGATCATGGATTATTTTGAGAATGGAGTACCAATGTTTAATGGTTAGAATCGTTTTAAGTATGAGATGTAGATCATAAGGAAAAAAGTAATTTTATAGGCAGAGAGACATTATATTTGTCTATCATTTGTTACCAGATATGATAGTTCAAAAAGGGAAAAGACTACAGCCAAGAAGGAATTGAGGAAGAATAACAAAATAGCAATGGATTTCATCTGGGAAGGATTACCTAATCCGGTAAGAGAAAAGGTTGGTAAATGTTCATCAACAAAAGAACTTTGGGATAATTTACATGACATATATTCTTCACCCATCATAGATTCAGAAAATGTCAAAGAAGATGCAGATACAAATCAAGAAGAATTATGTTCACCATGTCAAGAATATTCAAAAGATGAAGAGTACATAATCACCAGAGGTATATTGTTTTGTGTTAATTGTGAAAAACGTGGACATCTTGAAATAGAATGTCATGAAGGAAATGAGACAGGAAAAATAATTGAAAAGGAAGACAATTATGAAGAAGAATTGATTAGTGCTTTAGATGAACTAAGAGAAGAAAACAATTCACTCAAGAAAGAATTGATGAAACAAAATGAAAGTGCTCACATTTTTGAAGAATCTCAACAAGTCATCGAGAACTTAAGAACTCATCTAGAAGAAGCCAGAAAGATCGAAGAAAATCTTGAATATCAAAAGCAGTGTTTGGAAACCAACATAGCAACACAAAAGGAAGAGCAGAATTGAGAGAGAAGATATTGACAGATCATCTTAAGGAAAGAACTAACGATCTAAACCAACTTGAGGTAGAGTTTGGTCAAGAAGAGAAAGGACTTGAAGAAGAAATAATCACATTAAAAATTCAACTTGA
The DNA here is from genome assembly GCA_032191745.1 of Picea mariana. Classification (NCBI taxonomy): domain Eukaryota; kingdom Viridiplantae; phylum Streptophyta; class Pinopsida; order Pinales; family Pinaceae; genus Picea; species Picea mariana. Next base: position 15,688 of record JASDQU010255774.1, read on the forward strand.
AGAAGCGAAACGAACAGAAGAAGTCATGAAGTCTCATATAATGAAGAAAGAAGAAGAGGTTGAGAAGCTTGAAGAAGAAGTTGTCACATTGAGAAGTAAAATCGTCAAGCTCAACAAGAACGTTGAATTGACAGAAACATCCACATCAGTTATAGAGAATGAAGAGAAGCACTTTAGGTTGCTACAAAAGAAGAATGAAGAAAATATAAAGAGTTATGCAGAAGTACTCAAAGGAAGGAATCATGGTCAACCAGAATCTAAGAAAACTATTGAAGATACATCTTCA
>JASDQU010255776.1:10528-21782 GCA_032191745.1 Picea mariana
TCCCAGAGCACAAACTAGAGAATCAAGGCATTGGCCTTAGAATGAAAATAAATTAGAATTCTAAGTGCGCATACTTATGAATGCCTTGAAGAGGAACTGGAACTAAGGACATTGGAGTCACAACTCCAAGAGGCAAAGCAGTAAGAAGCAATAGTGCAAGTGCAGTTGAAGCCATTGTCAGCAGTTGAGAGGATGAAAAGAGCCCAGGAACAATACATGGTTCAGAAACAGGTCCATTCCATATAAAGCAAGGTCATGGAAGTGACCCATAGGCTCTAGCCAGTGTAGGATGAAGCTTGCACACTTTTTTAGGAAATTAAAGGACGAGGTGCAGAACTGGAACAAGTGGTCACCACAATAGAATAGTGCTTGGAAGGACCTGTGACGGAGAAGGTTCTTCAGGAGTTCATCGAGCAGGAGACTCTAGCGAAGCAATAGGTCGAGGCAGCTCGAGCTAAGATCANCATGTTGGCTCTTGACCAAGTTTTGGAGAACCTTGGTCATGTTTTTACCACTTTTGGGACTTCAACAGACTATTCGAAGGATGAGCGCAAGGCGAAGTGGAGATCTCAGGATCTCGCCCCCTTTTGTAGGATTTTTGGGTTTAGGGTTTATGTAATGGGTATGAGATGTCCACCCATGGGTTTACCCATTTTTAGGCTCCTTTTTCAATGTATAAATAGATATCTAGGTGATGTAAGAAAGTAGTAGTAGTAGTAGTGAATGTTTGTGGCTTAGTGTGGACCTAGAGGCTTTGTGCATACTATGTGTTAAGACTTGCAGATCTAAGTGCAAGTGATTGTAAGAAGCTAGTGTGAAGAATGTGTAAGAAGTCTTTGTGTTGTGACCTAAGTTGGGGAAGGAGGATCTACCGAGGTGCGCGCAGATCTCCTGTCCTATGCGGAGTGGGTCTTGTGGCTCTATGCATTGAATGAAGATAATAAAGAGAAGAAGAGTTGGTGGATGTAGCCCCATGTTGGGGGTGGACCATGTATATCCTATGTTGTGGTTTCTTTGTGCATTATGGTTGTTATGTGAGTTATGCTTAGGGTATCAATATATGGTAGATGAATCTGATATAGTAGCTTAGTTCTTAATGACATGAATAAATGCTAGATCTGATCTATTTCTATATACTAAGTGCTTGGATGTGTTAGATATTGTTGAATACTGCATTGTTATGTCATTAGGGTTTTCTCCTATGAAGTGGATAAGAGTTAAATATTAATGAATGTTAACTACTAAGTGCTCTGTGTTACACCTCAATATTTCTCACTTCGATAAGTGTCGTAAGTGTCGCATGATCCTCTCAACTATCCCAAGTGTCACATGTCATTCACAAGTGTCGCAAACATCAAACAAAGCATACTGCCATGATGACGAGACCAAAGAGACATGTAGAATAACTGAAACACTTGATTTGGAGAAAGGAGAATGATTAACTGAAGTCAAAGAACTCTTATCACCTGAAAGGAGCCCTTAAACAGAGGTTTTGAAAGTGAGCGCTCCCCTACATCATTCTAAGGAGCGCTGACACTCCCCTATAAGGTCTCAGGGAGTGTTATCCAGCTTATCTGCCCCTCTGAAGGAGCGTTATCCATATTTGGAGCGATGGCGCTCCCCTCAAGCTTCCTAGAGAGCGCTATAGCACCCTGATGCCCCTTTTGAGGGAGCGTTGTCTAATCTAAGGCAGTAGTTGGCCCGTTGAGGAGAATAAGGGGAGGATCTTTTAAGTTTGGAAGGAAATTGAATTCAAATTCTTGGTTCCATCAGGAGATCCCTGATCCAAGGAGGGGATTCCTCAACTTGTTCTAAAGATAACTCAAGAGGTTAAGCCTCTCTTAATGTATATAAGAAGGCTCTATGATGGTGAAAAGGGGGGAAGAATTGCTAGCATGAAACCTATGATCTCATAAGAAACACACAGTCAGTTGAAGGAGAGTGATCAGTGAAGCTTCTATCATCTAGGTCATGGATCTTTCGAGCAAGGGTTAGACAAAGGGGATTTGACGAAGCTGTCACATTCGCATCTACGATTGTAAGTACAGCTATCGTTGTTCTCATTAATATGACATGCTTGTCCTGTTTCTTTCTAGTTTGTGTCTGATCTTACATGAACTTATCATTGATAGATAGATATGTTTTCAAGCTAACATCAATAGAGTAGGAAGTGGTCGTACTTTGTTTGTCTACAGGACTCATCGAGGAGAGAGAGTTTGAAGTTTGACTCAGAGCGTGCAGGGAAAAATGTCGATTAAAAGGTACCTCTATCATATTTCCTTCTCATGTATTAGTTTGTGCAGATCTGAAAGGAAGTCAGTGTCCATGTTAAGCACTTTCTGTCTTAGAGTTAGGGTCTATCTCTTTGAGGAAATCTACCTATCTGCAGGGAGATTTTCCTACAATAGAAACTGGCGACTCCACTGGGGAGTCCTCAAATCAAAACTTATTGTTTTGATTTCTCCTCATAGACCTTATTTTACCCCTTGATTGTTTCAAACCTGGTTCACTCTGCTTTTGATTCGTTTCATGAGATGATTGACTCCCTACCCCATCACACTCAGCCTAATTATTGAGACTGAATTGCAATTTTTGGATTTTTTTTATACTTTTAGGAGTTTTTGGACCTGGCGCCCCTGTCCCTGTGTTAATAGAGTGCCAATGCTCCCTGAGTGCCTTGCACAGAGCTCTATAATGATCTTTGCCCTTTGCAATAGAGCGCCAACCCATTTTTTGGCCCAAAAAGTCTTCCAGAATTGTTTTCTCGGGTTTTTACCTCTGTGTCTCTCTTGCTGAGCCACCTTGTGAGCCACATCTGTCTTTATTGAAGGACAAACATCTTTCTTTTTGGATTTTGTAGCCTTCTTCACTATTTTTGTTGAGTTTTTCTTCCATTTGGAGTTTGAAACCCATGCATTGTCTTTCTCTCCTTTTCGACTGAGTGAAAAACTCTGGTGAAGGTCATCAAAGGCCTAGAGATCTCTTCATTTGGTTTTAGTTAAGATCATTATTCTTCGACATTTCTTTTGGTGTGAAGTTTTTTATTTTTCTTTTGATTGTTTCTTCTCTTTCGCTTCTTGTTTTGATCACAACGAGAGGGTGTATTGTTTGTATGATTCTTGCTTGTGTTGGTCTAATTTTCATTGGTCCAAAAGATAATTAGCAAGACGAGCATTGTTTTGAATTAATCATTATTCATATACAAACAATAAAGAAGCATCTTCATGATTGATTTTGCATATTAGAAGGTATCTCAAAAGTTTTAGCATCACATCGGATTTGATTGAAGAAAATTTGTTTGAGGACATTCCTTATTAGTGCTTGTTAGTGAAAAGAACTCTCTCTCTCCCCTAGATAGATGTTCATCGAAAATAAATGACTGCTTATCATATTTGATTCATTCTTGGGGCTGAGTCATAATCCCATACATTTCACTTCCATGCACCCCTGTTGAGTAAAGAACAACTATAAAATAAATGCTAATTAAAAATTATTTGAAACATTTTCTTTTCTAGGATCCTCCACCAACAGTAGATTAGGCTTAGTACTTTGGATTAGGCTATGAGCATAACTCTCCAAAGTTTCCAAAACAAACATTAGCATCCTGAGTTAGGGAGAGTCAAATCCAATTATCGTATAAGTCTGCCTAGGATCCGCCTCTCACACAGGGGTTACGCATGAGGTTCGGGTGAGCTATGGAGATTATCCCTCTGTGGTTTAATTGATTGTGGTGGTCAGATTATATTATGGGGATCGCTTGAAGGTAAATCCACAATTACTACATGGAAGCCTTTTAGTCGATTTCGGGCTAGATACCCTGCCTGTACGTTCAGATTGGACTGTCCACTGTACCCACCCAGGGGCTGACTATGAATTGGTAACCTTAGCGGCCATAATATTTAGGGTCTTACACAAGGCAACAGTGAAGGGAATTCTCACTATACTTGGAGCAGACATTGGTCAAACTCACTCGAGCTCCTTGGAGGGTAAATCCACAATTACCATGTGGAAGCTTGCACCAAGGCGTAAGTACGTTAAGAAGGTTTCCATTGTAACTGTTCCACGATATCCCTGCCCCTCCTTGACTTGATCACGCGACATTGGATTTTATCACCAACTAGTATGGTCATCGAGAGNCTTGGTTGTGATTCTTAGATTTTATTAGCGTATGTTGTTTCTTTTCGGTAGTTGGCCATAGATCTCTTTTGCCGACTCTTTTTCGCCAACATCAACCCTCCACGCCGTTCGCGGAGGCTACAGGGACTTCCTCCAGAAAAAATGGAAGGGAACACCCCTTTACCCCCTCATTCTACGGAGGAATCTCCTCAACAGAGCAAGGTTCAAGATACCACAACTCCCCAAGAAGAAGTTCCCACTCCTCTGGAGAATTTTCGAATTGTTTCAGAGTCTCCGGAAGCTTTTCGCATTCTGGAGGGATATGAACATCGTGTCCTCCAACTGAATCCAATTGGTGAATTTGTCGTCGTCAATCCTTCTGACATTCTGACTGGGTCTCGTCAAAAACATTTATCCGATGACCCCTTTTGGACCATAGACATCATTCGAATTCCACCACGCATGGTGCGGGACCTTTATGGAGCAGGGGTAGGTGTTGATGCATCCATCTCCTACACCGTACCTTTAAACCATTTTACTGGCACTACCATTTTTATGGCCACACCACCCGTTGGTCCGAACACATCATCCGTTGGCCCAAGGTCTACTTTTCCTCTCCAGACAACCCATTCTACAATGGTCCCTCACGTTCTGACTATCCCTACCAGTAATGTAGTGGTTAGCCATGCTGCTATTGGCACACCTGTGACACCAAGACCTACATCATCACTCCCTTTTGGGTACAGGGAACTCAATTTTCCCACTGCCTCTACTACTCAAGCTACACTGGGAAGTTCCATACCTATCCAACAACTCGGAGGAACTGGTCTTGGTGGTCTTAACCCATTTGGCGGTACCGGTCAGTCGTTTATGTTTGGTTCTCAAATTTTGGGAACTCTACCTCAAGCTGGGGGGCACCCTCCCACCGGAAGACAAATTCCATTTGGGGGGCACCCTCATGCTAGGGGGTAGCCTCAATATGGAGCCTACCATCAACCACATGGACAAAATGTGTCTACCATGCCTAATCCATGGAATATAGATTTTCCAGGAAACCTACAGTTCTCGGCGGGACACAACTCTCAAACTCCACAATAACCCCCTTATGGACAAATGCCAAATCCAGCTTATAACCCTCAAAACACATCCGGTTATCCTCCGCTCGCACATAATTATCAAAATAACTCAAATCCTACGTACCCTGGTTAACACCAACCTCATACAAGAGGGCCCACTAGTTACAATTATCCGCATAACCCAGTGATTGGCCCTACTGGTGTCCCCATGCCACACCAGAATTACCCACAGGTTAACCGAAAACTACCTTTTCTAGCTACCCTAGACCTTCCAGACTTGTCTCGGTTAACGGATGATCCTATTTATCATTCTTTGGTTTGGCCAGCTATTCCAGCTAAACTTCTTTCTGATATCCCAAAATTCGATGGAAAGTCCAGAGAGGACCCAAACAACCACATGATGACTTTCCATTTTTGGTGTTCATCCAACTCCCTCATGGACGATTCTATACGGTTGCATATTTTCCAATGAACGCTTATGGTTTCTGCGGTGAAATGGTATGTTGAACTACCACGCGCATCTTTTCACGATTTCAACTCCCTCACCATGTCCTTCCTCACACACTTCCAACTACCCATTCGATATGAGACAAGTACTGAACTATTAACCTCCCTTCGTCAAACAACTTCCGTACACATCTCTGATCATATTCATGAGTGGAGACGGCGATGAAGGCTAATCAAAGCGGTCATTCCTGACCAACTATTAGCAGAATGGTTCACTAAATCATTGTTACCCCAGATCGCTCATGACGTTTCCATGGGTGGCGTAGTCATCGAGGAAGAAGCTATTGCCCGAGCTCAGTACTTAGACTTGGTCTATTCACAGTCTAGTACTCTGTACGAGTTGATACCGAATGCTACCCGTGCCACTAATGATCCATCCAAACCATCGTCTGCTTCCCACGCGGATGGAGTTATTGGCTCCGTCAAAACCCAATCTACTTCCCAGTCGACTGGAACAACTCAGCAACCCACTTTGACGACTGCTCCTAGCCCGACTGCACCCTCCTCTACCCCCCCTCAAACTCAGCTCTCTGAGGTGAATGCAGTCCAATCGACCCCTTTACAACAACTTGGGGGCAAGAAGAAAGCGAGAAATAAACCAAAGAAAAACAACAATGAACAACCAAAAAATCAACCGCAAACCCCTGCTGTTGGAAAACAACCACAACGAAAACCGAAATTCCCATGTCTCATTTGTGGTGATGATCACTACACTCGAGAATATCCACATCATGATGAAGTGGCCAAACTGTTCAAGGGAAATTCACAACCCACTGTGCTTACTCAGCCTTTTCCACAGCAACAATCTTTGGTTTCTCAAACCCCCACCGCAAGGGGCAGTTCGAACCAACCCCATGATGAGGCCTCGACAAGTGCCCACATTTACATGTTTAACGGTGTTAATCTGACCACTCGCTTTGCGACATATGACATGTCAGTTAAAACTGATAAGCCGAAGACTGTTAATGGTTCCGTACCGGACCCATTACCATCTTCCGTTATCCCTCCATCCAGGCCACTTTAGATTGAGAAACCTTCGTTTGAATCCATCTTACACCCTCCTAAGAGCACCATCCAAAAATCTACCTTCAATCCTAATTCACGGGTTGCCCATAACTACAACATTGTAGAAGATTTGTCCCAAGAACTGTGTGCTATGTCAGCCTTGGAGGTTCTACAACACTGTCGCAGCCAACGTAGAACGCTCTTAGCTGCTATCGGCGCTTTCGATCCTGAGTCATCAAATAATATCACGTTTAACTTGGATGATCATCAACCACGACTCTCCCACTAGCTAACTTTCCAAATTGATGTTGTTGTTCACAATCAACAAATCCACCGAACTATCTTGAATGAGGGAGCCTCTGCTTGTGTCATGTCTTTAGCTTGTTGGAAAGGATTAAAATCACCTGCCCTTAACGAATCCCCTATGATGTTACGTGCTTTCGATGGATGAGGTTTTCATCCTCACGGATTATTACAATCCTTAGCTGTTCAGTTGGGTGGCCAAACTATTACCGTTGATGTCGAGGTAGTCGATGCCCCCCTCGATTACAACCTACTACTCGGAAGAAGTTGGTTGTATGCTATGACCGCTGTCACCTCATCGATGTTTCGATGTGTACAATTCCCTCATCAAGGAAAAATTTTCACCGTTGATCAACTCGATTTCTATACACCCGACGCTTGTGCCCCTGTCACAAACAACATTCCCTTTTTGGGAGACCATCCAGTTGCATATGAAAGCGTTGGTGTTGGCTTATTGAAATATTCTAGCCTTATGGGTACTTTCCCTACACCACTTCCACCTACCGCTCATCATATTGCTGCCATCAATATGATTTCGACTATGCCTTATCAATCCTTGGAATCATCTGATCCCTAGATTGTACCTAGTCCTATGGAATTCGATGTGCTCGGTGACACCATGCCACTTAGCCAGCCGAGGCCGCATACGTATCTATTCAATATACCTCTCCCTCTCTAAACAACCCACATTTATTAGCACCTGATGCCTACTCGATACCCTCATGGTTAGATTCCCTGTCATCTGTCGTCGATTATGTTTCCCAAATTTTCCCTTCTGACGAATCGATTATGGAAATTCTTAGCATCGACGATCTACCTTGGGACAATAACCATCATCGATCCTCTTTTCTTCTGCCTTTGGAAGAAAGTCACCGAGACATACACTCTGTCTCCTATCTTGGTGTTACCGATGCTCTGCAATCTCCTATCCTCACACAAGATACTCTCTCTGAGGGGAATATGGGTAACATCTCTACCATGATCATTATTGACATTTCGATCAAAGAAGGTGTCGTGGAAAACATCAACCTTGGTGCTAATTGCACACCTAAAGAAGTGGTCTCTTACACCTCTTTGTTTAAAGAGTTCTGCGACATCTTCGCATGGATCTACGAGGAAATGCCAAGGATCGACCCTTCAATCATCGTACACAAAATCAAGACTTACCCTGACGCGAAACCTATTCGACAAAATCTTCACCCGGTTCATCCCAAGAAAATCATAGCTATAAAGGTAGAAGTTGAGAAACTTCTAAAATCTGGCTTTATTTATCCCATCCCTTTGACAGAATGGGTCTCCAACCTTGTTCCGGTTGCCAAAAAACAAGGGACCATCCGTGTTTATGTTGACTATCAAGATCTCAACAAATCTTCTCCCAAGGACAACTACCCTACACCCTTCATCGACCAAATCATTGATAATTGCGCAGGGAGCATAATCTTCTCTTTCATGGATGGATTTTATGGGTATAACCAGATTGAAATCTTACCTGCTGATCAACATAAGACAGCCTTTATCTGCCCCTGGGGTACTTTCGCCTACTGAAAGCTACCTTTTGGACTTAAAAATACTGGTGCTACTTTCCAGCGGGCCATGTCGTATGCTTTCCACGATATCAAGCATATCGCAGAATCTTACCTCGATGACTTACCCACCCACTCATCCAATCGATCTGATCACATTGATCACTTATGGGAGATTTTTCTTCGATGTCGGTTCTACCGTATTCGCTTGAACCCACATAAGTGCATTTTTTCCGTCGAATCTGGTCAACTCCTCGGTTTCATTGTCTCCAAAGACAGGATCAGGGTGGATCCCTTAAACATTAAGGCCATTCTAGCCTTACCCCCACCTACCAATTTAACTCAACTCCAAAGTTTGCAAGGCAAAGAAAACTTCCTTCACCGTTTCATCTGCAACTATGCTGAGATCACTAAAGGATTTATGCGGTTACTGCAAAATAACACCCCTTTCATCTGGGATGACACCGCCCAACGGTCATTCGATGCTCTCAAACACGCTTTGACCCATGCACCTTTGTTACATCCCCCGAAATATACAAAGGATTACATCCTTTAATTGGTCGCCTCCACTTCCACTATTGAAATGGTGTTAGTTCAGGAGGATCCCAATGGTGAAGAACATGTGATTTATTACCTGAGCAAGAGTCTATCTAGACCCGAACTCCGATATTCACATGTCGAGAAACTGGCTCTAGTAGCCGTCATCGCTGTCTAGAGATTCCACCATTACATCTTATTACGCACCACCATGGTGATCGCAGACTCCAACCCCATGTACCACGTCTTGACATGTCAAGTACTTGGGGGCAAATATTCTAAATGGATCGTTATTCTTCAGGAATTCAATCTTGAATTTATGAAGGCCAAAGCAGAAAAATCCCTGGTCTTTGCAGAGCTTATCTGTGCTCTCCCTCATGTTGATGAAGACATTGAACCTAGAGCTTCTCTCCCTGATGAATCTCTCTTCCTCATCAACACCTCTAATACTTGGTACGGAGCTATCCTTCTTTACCTTCAAACCCAATGTTTTTAGTCTAACATTTATCATGAAGAATGTCAACGTATTCATCACCGCTCTCATCGTTATCTCATCATTGGTGACACCTTGTATCACCGTGGTATTGACACCATCCTTTGACGATGTCTGATTCACGAAGAGGCTGAACGTGTTTTGAACGATTGTCACCTTGGTGCCTGTGGCGGTCACCTTTCTGGACTGGCCACAACCCAAAAAATCCTACATGCTGGCTACTTTTGGCCCTCGATTTTCAAAGATTGTATCGAGGTCGTCAAAAAATGCCCACCCTGCCAAATATTTAACAAGAAGGCACGCACCCACCCTACTGCGTTTCACCCCATTATCGCCATCGACCCCTTTTCCAAGTGGGGTATCAATTTCATGCAGTGTAAGCCTACCTTAGCCAGGGGGCACAGTTATATAATCGTCGTCGTCGACTACTTCACCAAATGGGATGAGGATATGCCTACCTTTCTGAACGATGGTCGTACTACAACTCTGTTCCTTTTCAACCACATCATAACTCATTTTGTTGTACCACGTGCCATTGTCACCGATCACGGTGCACATTTTAAGAACCATATGATGACCGAGTTACATGTCAAATTGGATTTTCGCCATGAAAACTCATCCCCTTACTATCCGCAGGCCAACGGACAAGTTGAGGCCATCAACAAAGTCCTTAAAACCATGATTCAATGCATGGTAGGGGAAAACAAGACATCGTGGCATATACAAATTTTCTCCGCTCTCTGGGCTTATTGCACTTCTGTGAAAACCTCAACTGGATTCACTCCGTTCTAGTTGGTGTATGGCATTGAAGCCGTTCTACCAATCGAATGTGAGATTCCAGCACTCAAACTGAAAGTAGAACTCCTGCCTTATACTTCTGCTGAAGAAGAATGATTCTTGTACCTATCCAAGCTAGATGAAACATGTCGTGATGCTCCTCTCACTAATGAGACACATCAGAAACGAATTAAGAGTCAATATGACAAATCCGTCCACCCTTGGACTTTTGTAGAAGGAGACTTAGTCCTCATTTATGACCAAGTTCACGATAAATTGGGGATAGGAAAGTTAGAACCTATGTGGCATGGTCCTTACATCGTGAAGCATGTCCTATACAGAGGTGCCTATGAATTAGTAGATCATGATGGAATTTCCCTAGGAGAGCCCCGAAACGGGCTTTACCTTAAAACGTACTATGCTTAGATTACCCAACATGTGTACTTTGTACATTATTGTATTTTAGTTTGGTGTGTCTATTTCTTTCACGTGCTTGAGTCTTTACCATTGCCACTCATGACTGTGCTTGTGTTTTCATGTGCAGATGACGCCTTCCTTTCCTATCTTTTTCGGGTTTACGGATGGCACTAGTCGTCATAACCGGAATATTTCTTCGGCAACATGGGTTATTTACCAATTTGACGAGGTGGTGAGTTCAGGAGGTATCTTCTTAGGACTAGTAACCAACAACATGGTAGAATATCAGGCTGTCATCGGACTGTTGACCCAAGCCTCCTCCCTAGGTATCTCCCGTATCATTGTTTACTTAGAATCCCAACTCGTGGTCTACCAACTCAACCGTATCTACACTATCTGTAATCCTATCCTTCTATGCCTCCATCTACAAGTTCGTCGTCTTGAATGAATTTTCGATTGCATCGAATATAGACACATTCCAAGAGAACTTAATAGTGTTT
>JASDQU010255780.1:0-15933 GCA_032191745.1 Picea mariana
ATGAAATATATAGACAAATAAAGCTAACAAACTATTTTTGATTTATAGGAATCAATTTCAATATACATACTAAAAATAAAACAAATCTGGAAAAGGATGCCAAGTATCTTGAGTTGATGGAGTTGCTAGTCGCAAGGTTGTTGGTGCTACAAAATTTTGCCATCTCATCTTCTGTGAACTCTTCTGCTGCTAGGTGTCCTTTGACTACCTTCAAATACTCTGCTGCTGCCACCTGTGTAGATGCTAAGACTTTGACTACTGAATTTCTTGCTGGAATGCGCTTCAGGGTGTAGGATTCGATCTTCAGTTTGCTAATTTCATGCCTGTAAATCAGTTCGAATGTTGATTTTCTCCTAGAAAGGCTCGACATGATCTGCTTTGATTTCCATCTAATCCTTCTAAATCTGGATATAATCTTCCATCATATGTGCATTAAAGTAATCCATGACCTCCACTGCTGGTGACCAGGGTTTGTCAATATCCGAAATTCCTTTCACTAGATGAAGAACCAAAGTTTGCGCATGAAGATGCTAAGATCCTCATAAGAAGAACATTCTCAAACTATGCACCAAACAAAGATATGACAACCTGATGGTACTAATAACAAACTTGTTATTGCAATTTGGCACTATTTGTTCAAAGGCTGTGGTGTGCTGGTGGAAATTGGCTAACCGTAGCGTTTCATTTGGGTACTTTTGTGAACAACTAGCACTGATATTCTGCATTTGGAAAATGATCTAGAGACAATTCGAACAATTAGGCATTTGGATCGACACTTTAATACTTATCTCCACAACTGGATACTTAGTTGGTACATTTAACGCCGGGGCTTGGCGATTCCAGCTCTCGATAGTGAAAACATGATACTCAACTGTATATTTGAGAGATTCCCCTTGAAATGAAAACAAAGTAGCATTTCTCTGCAATGTGATCACAATAAATCCCTTGGGGGACACTTTGCGCAATCTCTGCACTCTCTCTCTTGGCACTTGCACACACAATTTTATTCCTTTGACACCTGAGCTCTTCGTGTGATGTTTTGAAACTTGGCGATCTTCTCACACCGACGCGTTGTGCACATTCTAAGCTCCTCATATCCCATTGCTTGGGCGCTTCATGCTATACTCGAGCGCATCCCTTTCTTGTTAATGGGAAACTTCTTAAACTATTCTACAAAGGTAATGAATGATGCTATCAGAGACATCGTGTATTATAGTAATGTAGTTGAAATTTTGGTGTGTTAATGCTAATTGAAATTATGTCTTGTTGGAACAAACTCTACTATGATCATTTCAACATTTTATTTCATAGATGAGATGCATTTTATTTTGTTTTATTTTTTCTTTCTAGGAAGGAAAAAGGCTTCATCTCCCTCTCCTATCATTTGATGTTTTATTTGAGATTGTTTTAGGTTTATGTTGGGCCTCAACAACTCCCCCTAAATTTTTACAAAATTTAAAAGGTTCTCATTCGAATCTTGATAATTATAATGAGCTACAGAATCAACCTTTTCAAATAGTTCCATACCTTGGCTTGCTTTGAGACAAACTTAAGACATTCACTATATTATGAGACATTCATTACAAGAGTATATGTCAAAACTTTGAAACAAACACAAAAATCTCAATTTAAACAAAAACGTTAATTTTTATCAAATGTTTACTTTCGTTTAAATTATGATTATGTGTTCATTCTTTAGCTCATTACTATTTTAAATAATGTGTTCAATACTTCATCAAATAATATCTTGGTTGGTTTCTCATTTTCTTAAAATCATTTGGTGATATTAATTAATTAAATTCTTTTTTTATTTTATTTTTTATTTTGCATCTCATTTCAAAATAATAATAATAAAAGAATTATCTATCATTTGTTTGATTTTGTAAAAAACCAAAATTAATATTTTTCTCTTCTCCATTAACTTGAAGCTTCTAGAGTTTTAGGATCATTATAAAAAATGTTTGTTTATAAGTTATAGTTAGTTTAAATTCATTTTTGATTTTTCTAGATTTTGTTTTATTCACAATTTTTAGGTTATTAATTTAGGTTTCTTTTTGTTTTACAGGTTTCTATTATCAAATATTTGATATGGATCTGATCATGGCTTGATTTTATTATCCAAATACGTTCAAGATGATTGATCCAAAAATAATTTTGGATTGCTACAAATAATTTTATGAGCAACAATAGATAAAATTTGGAAAGGCGTCAAGATCAGACAGACGATTTTGTAGAACTGATTGCAGCCAAACCGTGAGGAATTTGAAGAAACGGTTGAAAACCCAGAACCAAAATGGACCCATTTACCTTCCGCATAGAGATTTTCCCAAACAAATGCATGATTTGAGAGATATTAGGGTCTCTTTTARAGACAAATTTCAGGTGGTGGAAATTAATAGTGACGCCCAGACTGTTCATTCATTTTATAAATATATGAGAAAGATCAGAGCTATGGGATCGAATAATTGGAGAAGAGGATTTTAATCCTTTCTCTTTTGTATATTATTGCTTTTGTAAACTTTTTATTTCTTTTCAAATGGAGTAATGGATGGCTGGAATCTTTGGGAGAATGGACGAATATTTTCAAAGAAGAATAAGGAATTCCAGGTTGCTTAATGGCTTTTGTCCTGTAAGTAAAATGGTTTTATTTTCATTATAATATATTCACATTCTTTGAAATATTTGATTATGCATTGATTTAAATAGCTTTAGTCTTTTTATCAATACATGGTTAATTATTATCATTTATGTATTAATTTTTCCAATCTTTAAAGTCTATCATCTAAACAATTTCTTCCAGGACTACATAATGGACAATTGATTCCAAAAACTTAATAGAACAACATATATGCATTTTGTCTTTAGCCTTTTGTTTATAATGTTTTTATTTATGTTTTTTTTAATCTTGTTACATGTGCAGGTCTGATATCTTTAGATTAAATGATCTGTGATGTGTAGGAGGTTTATATTATAAATACCATCTATCATTTGCTTCATCAAAATACAAATGTTGTGATTATATCTTCGATTTAAATAATGAGATTTATCTTTGAATTTTAAATTGAATGATAAAATGCATAGATTGCTTCCATATTTATCTTGTTGTAATCATGTATAATTATGAGATCACAGGTTTATGTTTGTGTTTCCTTTTCTGTCATTAAAACCTAAGCTGCCAATACATGTTCTGAATTTATTTAGAACAATCATAAGGTTCAATGCAGATTTCTCTCTTGGACATGACAGTTGGATGTTCACCACTCATGCTGATGCTTGGATACACTGACATGATAGCTTCTTTGTATTTTTCTATCATTTACATATCATTGAAACTAGAATGTATGGTTCAGCTTTGACTATCCACATGTTCATGTTTCATTAATTTTTTTTGCAAGATTCTTTAAATTTATAAAAGAAAAACAATAGATATTTTTATGTGCTTTCTTTATCTGCTTCCTAGAAACAATCATTTTTCACATCGATTTCCATAAGTTTCGATTAAAACTTGCATCTTGTAAATTATGTAAATAAACGAGACTTGTATATCTTCTGTTTAAATACAACTACTATAGTTACATTTGAACATATGTACATATATATAGTGTGTTTAGTAATTAGTTAGTTATTTCTCTCTTTTATTCGTTTCTTTTGGGATTCTTAGATTGACTAACAGAGCCATTAAACCCGTCAGAACGAGTTACACCAAACAGCTTGGGTTATTTAGACAACCTTGGACCGGACTCATTCTTCCAGTTGACGGACGGTCAATTTCGCCCGTCAACAGTTTACAAGTGAAGATTCTAGGGTTCTCACATCCTCTCATGAAGAGCAAGTGTCCCGCAGTTAGAGTGAGTTGTTACCTCTTCAAGAGCTACCCTAGAGGTTTCATTTGTCTACACCATTGTAATCCTAAGGATTTCAAGTTAAATCCGTGTAAACCATAGTGGATGATTTTTTGTAGTCGATTCCCAGACTTGGTCCGATCATGATCAATCCCCTTAATCTCTGTCCCAATGTCTCTCATCCTAGATAGGATTGGAGCCCTTGGCATGGATCTATTGGAATGCATGATTGTGTGGAGCCATGGGTCTTATTTAGGGGTGATTGTAGTTTTTGGGGCCTATTTCGGTCCACGTCATGCACACTTATGTCTTCCCACATGGCCATTTTCTATTGATTCTGTAGGCATCCTTTGGCCATGGTGCATTATCATTTTTGTTTTCGACATGGCAGTCTCACAAAGTTTTCATAATTGCACATCTTTTGAGGCAGTTCACGAATCTTGAGGTAGTGGTCCTCAGAGACAAAATACAACATGGGTTCAAAACGATAAAAAAAATCACGACCAAAACCCATATTGCAAAATTTTGATTGATGAAATATTGAGGGAGATATTGCCTCCCAAAGAAAAATCATCCCAATCCTTCTAAAAAATCGCTGGGCACTTCGCCCAAGTCAAATGGTCAAGGAAATGGAACATTGGGGGTCTACTTACCTTGGAAAATTTTTACCAAGTCAAAGATGCTCCTTTATTCAAGCAAAACAATTAATTTGTTCATCAAAACACCAAATCCCCCCTCTTGGGACAAATCGTAACTACCATTTAATGGTCAAGTTAGATGTTGGAGTCAAAGGGGGGTTAATGCGGACAAATTGTGACCATTTTAGCTCATCTCTCAAGATGAAAATGTCCCCAAGTTGGAACATTGGATTCCTCACATCAAATCGAGTCTTCTCAAGGACCATATGAATTCATCTTTTAGTGGAGCACACCTCTCATGTGGGAAAATCAAATGGTCAAGCATTCTAAAAATGTATTTTTTCCCATTTTATCTTGGAGTTATGTAATAAAAAATGTTACTCAATGGTTTAGCCTCCAACCGATTGTGGATGAGCAAACCAAGAAAATTATTCTTTTATGGGGTAGGTAGAAACTAGACGTTGCAATAAAAAATATATAAGACTAGCCCCTCCTCTCATTTTTGTTGTTGTTGAAACTTTGTGAGATCATAATGCCATATTTTGGAACTCAATTCTCTTGTGTCATTGTGGATTCTCTACTATAATGCTTGTTTTTCTTGGCCTAATATTATTTTAATTGTGCTTTGATAGGGGTTCCTTAGAAGGATTGAAAGAGGTGACCAATCAATCCATTGAGGGGCTACATAGTCACGTGGAAGAAAGAAAATAAACTTTCACCTCTTTCTTTCTTTGTGGGTTCTTAGTGAAACACACCGAAGTTTTTGGACCAACTTCTTTGGAAGTAGATTCAACCAAGTGGTAGGTTATCACTTTGGCCCTAGTTGATTGGTTGTCTTGGAGACCATCCATAAAGGAGATCTCCTAGAAAATCCAAGGAGAAACCCATCTATTGTTGAATTTCTAGCACTGGGGGCGATAGTCCTTTGACTCCAAACCCAATCGACTAGAAATCCATATAGGCCAATATTAAACTTGTGGGGTCACAATCGCTCAAACTAAGATACATCTAAAGGTAAAAGAGGTAAAGGTAAATCTCTCAATTTCTTCAACCATTTAATTTCAAATATTTTAAATAATCTCTTGTCATAAACAAAATACAAAAAATCATACCCTAGCTTAGTATTTCATTTCTACATCTTATAAGCTAGTAGAAATTGGGGTTTTTGTTGCTTTGGGAATTTCCCTACCCCAATATATATTTACCCTCAAGTTTTATGCTTCATTGAATATATCTTACAATGGTTTTCTTGAGAAATAGTTTGCATATCTGCATTGTTACAACCAAGAAAATCTTCAGATCTACACGCTTGTTGACAATAAAAGGGGTGTATATTGTGAGTATTTACTTCCTAAATCCTTTCACAATTATTTCACATATAATTCACAAGTTTTATCTTTATTTTCTTGTTAGTATAGAAGAAAACTGCGAGCCATTAAACATTTTCTTTGATGTAGCAATTTTTGGGTTTTGACTGTATGGGGAATTGAATCCCAATTCTGTAAAAGTAATTTTTGGCTAGTTGGAAATTAATTTTGCAGCAGATATGAAGGTTCTAGAGCATAATATTTATTACTACTTTTCTTTCTATCCTCTAAACCCACAAACCCACAAATCTATTAATATATTTTATTTTTACACTTTTGGGAGGCCTCAAAAGGCCATATTCTTATTGGTTTTTTGCATTTTATTTGTTTTTACAGATTTGATATAACGGGAAAAAAAATATCTTATTTCTAGCCACTTCATATAAGGTACACACATTACAAATCTTCCATAAAGTGGTAAGGACAGTCACCCCTATCTCTTGTGCATTACTTGGTCAATATTTTAAAGATTTGGGGTAAGTTAGCTTGTTGATTTGTTACTTTATTTTTTGCATTATTTATTAAGTCCATCAAGTTTTGAAAACAATTAACTCCTACCTTCACCTAGTGTTCTCTGTTTAGGCACTTCTCTTGAGATTCTTTGAGGTGAAGCAACAATTTGCGAGAAGCCTCCCAAAGCCTCTTATCATAGGAGTTTGGATCGAAAAGGGAAGGATAGATGTTGTGGTGATATTGGACACTTATCTCCTATGTGGGAACTTAATTCAGGACCTTTTCAGGCTACTATTTTGGTCGGTAACGGGTAAAATAGTATTCAAGACATAAATTTTGTCAAGACAAGTTTGTATGATGCAAGGGAGAGGTCAAAGCCATGTCCAAAACAAATTAATTATTATAATATGCTTTTTATGTTGGATTTATTTGGGAAGTAAGGAGAGGTACAAAAGGAACTGATACATCAGGAATGATAAAAATACAAGCTGATTATGCATTTATCTGGTGTTTATCCACTCCCAACGAGCGTCCATAGCCCCGACGGAGTCACCCCAGTGTCACAAGCCTTGCTCCACTGCCAACGAGTGTCCATATCCTCAATAGAGATAATTGGATGTCCTAGATGAGCTGGAATGCCTTTCCCCAAGCCTTTACCTTTCCCCAAGACTTTACATTTATAACATGATTATCTTAAGTTCAAAGAGAGGTGGATGGGGGGACTCCAATTATTCTTTAAAGGCATGCATGATGACACCTGTGAAGATGAGATTTTCCAACTTGATTATAGATGAGATAATTTTCTGAGTAACATGCCTTGAGCACTACAAATTCCTTTCCAAAGTAGTTTTCATTTAGTTTCATATAAACACAAAATTTTCTCTTAGATATGACCCTTGGATCTCTTTCTTACTACATTTTAAGAGTACAATTCTCACCTGCTAATGAACTATGTGAAGTTATGTCTAGAAACCAAAATATAGATTTATAAGATTTTGATACCAATGTGTCACACTTCAAAAGTTATTTAGATCCAATACATTAATTTTTTTGAGAAGTCCAAGGTAAGAAATTTTAAGAGAGAAAAGGAAAACTAACTGGAGTAAAAAACAAACAAAACCGCAAAGCATAAACAAAGCAAGAAATGTACAAAAAGGTAAACTTAAACTAAGCCAGAAATCAAAGATGAAAAACAAAACTCTTTATTTATGTACAAGGAGAAGTTGCCTCAAAGGCTAGCTGATGTAATGCTTTAGGATATGGCCATTGGTGGGGATGACGTCTACATACCCTTCGAGATTTTGCAAGCGGTAGGTTACTAGGTTAATCTTCCCTTTGATTACGAAAGGACCCAACCACAATTGTTAGAACTTTGAGTGTTTTCCTTCATCTTCATGTGGCTTGTCCCATTTAAGGACCAGGCCGCCAAAATGAAAGTCTATTTCGCCAGCAGACTTTTTATCAAACCAACGTTTAATAGTCTATTGGTGAGCTTCAAATTTAGTTTTCGATTTGGCGTGGTTCTCTTCTAAATTTAACAAGGTGTCGATGCATCTTTGGATGAAATGACACTCTCTCCTGCATGACTGTTGTGTATGATTAAGGGGAAGGGATATAGATATTTGAAGGAAGGATAACCTCTTTCTAGTAAACAAGAAAGCAAGGAGAGGTCCCTATGGATGCCTTGGGAGTAATACGATCAACCCAAAGGGCTTTAGGTAATGCATTATGCATATTCCTCTACTAGTCGACTACAATTTGTTTAAGGATGTGGATCATATTTTTGTTTGTGGATTCAACCAGGCCATTTCCCTAGGTGTAATAGTTGGATGCATATTTTAAAATGATCCCATTTTCTATAGAAAACTTAGTTAATTTCAACAATAAAAAATATGTAGCAATATCAAATACAAAAGTGTTAGGTACTCCAAACTTGGTCATGATGTGTTGTTCAAGAAAATTCATTACCACTTCATCATTTACCTTGGTCAATGGTACTGCTTCCATCTAGTGAGTAAAATAATCAGTGGTAGTTAGAATATACCTATGTTGTTTGGATGAGTGAGGGTTGTGTTGGGTATGTGTTATATTCTTTGCATGTGTAGTAGTGTCGGAGCGTATGCGTCAAGCATGCAGGGGGGTAAGAGGGGGGGTGCAGGGGGGCAACGTCCTCGATTTTTTTTTTTTGGATCAAGACCACATTTTTTGGGACCGCATTATATTTAGGTGGTTTTTCGGCACATGGTTTCTTTGCTGATGGTTTTCTATTTCTGGTTAAGGAATTAGGGTTTTGGACTAATCCAAGTCATTGGGTTAGGGTTTTGGGTGCCGCTGGATCCTATATGTATTTTGTATTGTAAACATTGTAACACAATGAATGAATATAGAATATGTTGGTTTTCTCGGTTTGGGTTTTCAAGGGAAAAATCTCTGTGTAATGCTTGTATTTTCCATTGTATCTTTTCTGAATATCTGTTTAAGTAGATATTGTACAAGGTTAGAATTAACATTTGGTATCAGATCTTTATTGGCTTCAGGGGGACACCTTTGTGGTCAAGGGTTTGGCTCGGGACTGTGATAAGCCTTGTTATAGTGGGAGATCCGCGGTATTGTTTTTCAGGTGAAAAGAAATGGAAAGCAATTCGAAGATGGAGATCGAGAAGTTTAATGGGACAAATTTTGAGCTATGGAAGATCAAGATGGAAGATTTGTTGGTGGACAGAGATCAATGGATCGTGGTAGTTCCAGGTACTGCACCTACAAGAACTTCTGTAGATGACTAGAAAAAGTTGGATTAGAAGGCAAAGAGCACAATCTAACTGTGTCTCTCCGATTCAGCATTACTGAATGTGTCAGAGGAAGCTACAACCAAGGATTTATGGGAAAAGTTGGGGAAGTTGTATCGGTCTAAGTCCCTGGTAAATAAACTATTCTTGAGAAAGAAGTTGTATAACTTGAGGATGAGAGATGGAGATTCGGTGGCAGGGCATTTGAACGCCTTCAATACTGTGGTAAGTCAGTTAGTATCTGTTGAGATTAAAATTTCAAATGAAGATAAATGTATCAGTTTTTTGTGTTCTTTACCAAACTCGTGGGATAGTCTAGTTGTGGCCATAGGTAGTAATACAACTTCCTTGAAGTTTGAAGAAGTGGTCTCATCCTTGTTGTTGGAGGAGATGAGATGGAAGAAAATGGAAGGACATAGCACAAACGCATTATTTGCAAGAGGACGTTCCCAGGAAAGAAATAGATCTTATTTCTCAAGTGGGAGATCTAAGTCTAAGGGTAGATCTAAATCTCCTGGAAAGTTTGTAAGGGTATGTTGGAGATGTGGAAAAGAAGGGCACTATAAGAAGCAGTGTAGATCCAAAGTTGAGAAAAAGAAGGGATCCGAAGAATATTATTCTACAGAAAAAAAGAACTCCAAGGAAAAAGGAGGGGATGTGTACTTGGCCTCTTCAAGAACACATGCAGATCATGGGGCATGGTTGATTGACTCTAGTGCATCCTTTCATATGACTCCTCACAGGGAGTGGTTCTGCGAATATGAAAGGTATGATGGAGGTAATGTTTTCTTAGGTAATGATTCGACAACTAGAATCATAGGAAGAGGAAGGGTCAAGTTGAGGCTCATAGATGGAAGGATTAGAACACTGCTCGGTGTTCTGCACATCCCAGGTATGGCTAGAAATTTGATTTCCGTAAGCAAAATGGAAGATGCAGGGGTAAAAACAATATTTAAAAAGGGAACTTGCAGGATGGTTCGAGGAGCAATGGTGTTGATGAAGGGAGTTTGGTTTGGAACTCTGTATAAGCTGCTAGGAAGCACTATTAGTGATGGGTGTAATAGCTCCATTGTTCCTGATATTGGAGTTGAAGAAGAAATAAATCCTATAGTCTCTGGAGAAAAGGTTATGTTGTGGCATCAAAGACAAGGGCATATCGGAGAGAAGGGTCTTCGACTACTACATGGTAAAGGTTTGGTTGAAGGTATGTCTAACTTCTCTCTGGATTTTGATTTCCGTGAACATTGTCTATATGGGAAGTAGAATCGGGTAAGATTCTCCTCTGGTGCAATGAGGGCAGAAGGAATTTTACAGCTAGTTCACAGTGATGTTTTTGGACCCGTGTCAGTCCCATCATTGGGAAAATCTGTGTACTATGTCTCATTTATAGATGACTTCTCAAGGAAAACTTGGATATATTTCCTCAGGAAGAAATTTGAAGTCTTTGACAGGTTTAAAGAGTTTAAGGCTTTTATTGAGAATCAAACAGAGAAAATAATTAAGGTGCTGAGGACATATAATGGCAGAGAGTTATGTGGGAATGACTTTGAATAATTATGTAAGAAGTGCGGTATAGAAAGGCATAAGACTACTCCATATACACCTCAACAGAATGGAGTTGCAGAAAGGATGAACATGATGTTGATGGAAAATCCAAGGTGCATGCTTAGTGGTGCCAGGTTAGGGCAAGAATTCTGGGTAGAGGAAATGGGTACTGCATGTTATCTGGTCAACAGATCACCCTTATCAGTGTTGGATGACAAGACTCCACAAGAGGTATGGACTGGTAAGGAACCTTCTCTCACACATCTTAAGGTATTTGGTTGCGATGCATATGTTCATGTTCCAAAGAAAAACAAGAGTGAGCTGGATAAGAAGGCTGAAAAATGTATCTTTATTGGATATAAAGATGGTCTCAATGGTTATAAGCTTTGGAACCCAGAAACTAAGAAGGTAGTGTATAGCCGAGATGTGGTATTTAGATAAATGAAGGATGTTGTTAAACAAGAAGTCCTACCAAGTAAGGAAGAACCTGAGAAAATAGAGTTGATTTAAATGATGATGAATCAGACTCTACAGGAGAACATGAATAAGAAGAAGAAGATCCTCATACTCCAGTATTGAGGAGATCAGATCAAGAAAGAAGGCTACCCGAAAGGTATAGTCCATATGATTTCCGTTCAAATTTTGCTTTGTCTATTACTGATGATGATCCTAGAACTGTCAGGGAGGTAGTGGATTCAGAGGATGGAAATCTTTGGAAAAGGGCCATGGAAGAAGAAATGGAATCTTTGGATAAGAATGAGGCTTGGGATCTAGTGGAGTTGCCAACTGGAAGAAAGCCCCTTGGCAGCAAATGGGTATTTAAAAAGAAGTTGAATGTAGAAGGAAAGGTGGAGAAATACAAAGCTCGGTTAGTAGCAAAGGGTTATTCCCAGGTTGAGGGAATTGATTTTGGTGATATTTTTTCTCCTATTGCGAAGTTAACCTCCATAAGATTTCTGTTATCTGTTGCTGCTGCATTTGATTTTGAAATATAACAAATGGATGTGAATACAACATTACTTCATGGGGATTTGGAAGAAGAAATCTTTATAAAGCAACTAGATGGTTATGCTGTGAAGGGAAAGAAGGAGCTGGTATGCAAGCTGAAAAAGTCCCTGTATGGTTTAAAACAATCACCAAGAATGTGGTATCAAAAATTTGATACTTATATGATGGGACTTGGCTTTACAAGAAACAAAGAAGATCACTGTGTGTATTTTAAATTAATTGGTGATCATTTGATTTATTTGGTCTTATATGTAGATGACATGTTGCTAATAGGAAACAACAACTAGATTATCCAGGATGTGAAAACTCACTTGTCCTCTAAATTTGACATGAAGGATCTTGGTGCTTCAAATTTCATTTTGGGAATGGAAATTAAAAGAGATCGGAAAAGGAGGAAACTCTGGTTAAATCAGAGAAAATATGTCGAGACAATATTGCAGAGGTTTAATATTCAGGAATGTAAACCGGTCAAGGTTCCTATTCTTGTTGGTGTAAAGTTATCTATGGATTAGTGTCCCAAGACACATGAAGAAGAGGAGAACATGTCTCATGTTCCATATGCGAGTGCCGTTGGCAGTTTGATGTATGCAATGGTTTGTACTAGACCAGACATTGCACATGAAGTGGGAGTTTTGATCAGGTATATGTCAAAACCAGGGAAGGAGCATTGGACAACAGTAAAAAGGGTTTTCAGGTATTTGCGTGGCACTGCTAGCTATGGATTATGCTACAAAGGAAGACCGGGATTGGACAGAGTAGTGGATATACATGGCTTTATGGATGCAAACTGGGCTAGAGATTTGGATCATAGGAGATCTATAAGCGGGTATGTGTTTAACCTATTTGGAGGAACAATAAGTTGGATGAGCAACAAACAAGCTGTAGTGGCACTTTCAACTACAAAAGCTAAATACACGGCAACGACTCATGCAAGTAAGGAAGCAGTATGGTTACAAAGATTGTGTTTAGGTATTGGGTTGGTACAACAAGCTGTAAGGATAGAGTGTGATAGTCAGAGTGCAATTTTTCTGGTGAAGAACCCTGCTTATCATTCAAAGACAAAGCACATTGATGTTCAATATCACTTTGTGAGAGACATGATTGAAGAAAAGAAAGTATCACTGATGAAGGTGGACACTTTGAAGAATGTTGCAGACTCATTAACAAAATATGTGAGCACTGAGAAGTTCTCTTGGTGTAGAGGATCCATGGGCATTGCTGCCTTGGATTGTTGACTATGTAGCCCTGTAACCCCCTGTATGCAAAGAAAACAACAACTGGGAGAATGTTGGGTATGTGTTATATTATTTGCATGTGTAGTAGTGTTGGAGCGTATGCGCCGAGCGCGTAGAGGGGTGCAGGGGGGCGAAGCCCCTGAAATTTTTTTTTTCTGGATCGGGACTGCATTATATTTAGGTGGTTTTTCGGCACATGGTTTCTTTGCCGATGGTTTTTTATTTCCGGTTAAGTAATTAGGGTTTTGGACTAATCCAGGTCATTGGGTTAGGTTTTTAGATTTCGCTGGCTCCTATATGTATTTTGTATTGTAAACATTGTAACACAATGAATGAATCTAGAATATGCTGGTTTTCCCAGTTTGGGTTTCCAGGGGAAAAATCTGTGTGTAATGTTTGTATTTGCCATTGTATCTTTTTTGTTCTTTTATGAATATCTGTTTATAGTAGATATTGTATAAGGTTAGAATTTACAAGTTGATCTCACCGATTATGTCCAACCGTCATTGCTTAAAAGGATCTTCAACCGCTACATGCTGAGGTGGAACAACTGCCTTTCTCTCTCTTTCAGTTGAATTTTGGAAAATGTCGTAGTTCTGAGAGTAGGCATGAACATCCTTGAATATTGTTTGCCAGTAGTACCCAACTCTTAATATGTCGTGGGATGTGGTTTCTCCCAAAAAATGACCACCAGCTGGTCCATCGTGCATATATTTGAGAACCTTGTCGACATCTTGCTTCTTGAGACATTGGAGGAGAACTCCATCATAATTATTCTTGAACAAGATACCATGAACCAACTGATATTGTGCATACTTCAACCTTAGCACTCTTCCTTGTTTAGCATTAATATGATGAGGAGCAGTTCCATGCTGAAGATAGTATTTGATATCATTATACCACAAATTCTCAGTTGATGGAATATAAGGGGCTTGTTGTGTGTAGAGAGTGTTGATTATGTATCTTCGAGAGGTATTCCCACAAGAGGCCAAGGTGTCATGCATGTGGGAATCTTCCTTGGCACCAGATTAGCATTTCAGTTTGGTGAAAACCCCCTTGGATTTGAATTGGGGCTTCATGGGTTTGGTGATGGGATTTGTGGGCTTGTGTTGGGGATTCACACCTATAAGGAAAGCCTAATTTGATGATGACTTGTGGAGGGGATTCTATGGTGACCCCCAAGGATTTTATATAAAGGAGAGAGATCATTGTGACATCTCATTGTATCATCATGGAAGAATGGAGTTAGCATAAGTGAGTTTTCACTTGTTCTAGGAGGCTTGGTGATTTCAACAAAGGGAAATTCTGCTAGGGAGGCAAATCTGACCTAAGCTTGAGAACTCTCTATTTTCTATTCTTGGCAGGTAAAGGCACACCTCACACGTGGGAGAGAGAGACAACCTTAGAAGGAAGATATTGTACGAAGTGGAGAGAGCCATATGAAGTGTTCGTATAGTTTTTCGCATGTACGTGGGTTGCAGTGGGAACAATCGCATACATACGTGGGTTGGTGAAAGGAAAAATCATGTACATACGTACAAGCTCTTCTAGGCAGAAGCAAGTTCGTACAAGATGACGTCAAATGACCTCAATAGTTCGTACATGTGGTCTGCAACAGATTTGTGGAAGAGTATATTTCCAAAATATTGTTGAGGTTTGGTTTCTTGTTTGTATATTGGAGGACAAGGTTGTCCTTAGATTTGGTAATTTTGAGAGGAGTAGTTCTATCCTTAGATTTGGTAACTTTGAGAGGACTGGTTTTGGTCCTCATATTTGGAGAATTACATAAAATTACAGAACATAAATATTGTGTCTCTTGTGTATTGATGATTCATCTCTCATCTTATTGTATATTCTGTTGTGATAAAAGAAGTTAGGCATCTCAGTGTGTTTATGTTTACAGTTCAATTGGGATAATTGTGTATAACTATGGAAACAATAGACTAGACTTGAGGTGCAGTAAAATATAACAGAGAGTTGGTTCCTCTTACCATCCATATTTTTCTTGATCCTCATAATATATGATTCCAGTTGCTAGCTTACACAGGCCTTGACCTTTAAAAATGGTTGCTAGTTTGAATTCAAGGTCATACTCCTGTAAAGCAGTCATTCAATCGCCTCGTCTCTCACCTAGTTCCCTCTACAGAAATAGAGATTTGACCTTGAGGTGAGGGATGATCACCTTGGTGTGATTTTTTAGTACATAAGGCCTAAACTATTTAATAGCTTTGTGGATAGAAAAATATTTCTTGTCTACCAGTGGATAATCTAGTTCAACACCTTGGAGTCCAGTGCTCATAAACGTTATGGGGTAGTCATTCCCTTTTTGGTCCTTCTGAGTGAACACTGCTGCAAGAGAATGGCCAGAAGCAAAAATATGCAACAAGAAGTATTTAGTAAAATCAGGACTTTGAAGAGCAGGTGCAACCATTCTGGATGCTTTGATATTCTCATAGGCTTCCTTTTCAACATATGTCCACTTTAATTGAATGCATTTCTTTATCATCCGCTGGAGAGGTTTCACAATTTCAAAAAAATATAGAACAAATTTTCTCATGAAGTTGATTTTCCCAAAAAAGGACTGCATAGACCTTTTGTTGTATGGAGGTGGGATCTGCATAAAAACTTTGGTTTGTTATAGGTCAACATAAATCCCATCCTTCGAAATAATATGCACCAACAATTTACCTTATGAAACAACACAAATGCTCTTCTTGGGTTTTAGAGAAATACTGCATTTTCTGCATCTTTCAAAAATATGCTTTGGATGTTTGGGGTGATCAACTCTTTGTTTTGAATAAACTGTGACATCATCAAGATAGATCACCACACTATGATTGATTAGAACCTTAAAATTGTTGGAAATACTAGAACAACTGAGAGGGGGGGTGAATCAGTTGTTTATAAGCTTAAACAATTTTATGCCTTTTAAATAATCATTAATATTTCTTCATGTGTCATCAACCAATCATACAGCATATGGACAGTAAGAGTAAAGATCATCAGTCACACATAAAATACACACAGAGACATATTTTCACGAGGAAACCCATAAAGGG
>JASDQU010255781.1:0-15984 GCA_032191745.1 Picea mariana
ACCAACTACACAGATAAATCGATTCTTACCACTTCTTCTCTGTTTTGTAAATCTGGTCTTCTTCTAACTGTTCTGCAATTCTTCTCTTCCTTTGTCTTTTCTGCAATTCTCCTCTACTTCAACTTGTTTTGTCATTCTACTCTGCTTCAAGTCTTTTCCTCATCTGTTACCCTTCTCTGAGTTTTATCTGACACTGCGCATATTTTCAGTCTCACACTGCGCATCCTGTGATTTTCCCTTTCTTACAGTTTAATTCATTTTTCGTCCAGAACGACCAACCACGCACAGTCTGTATCTTTTTATTTTATACACCACACCCACAAAAATTACACTTCAAATCTTCTGAGGCAAAAGAAAAATCGTGTAAGCAACTGAAATGCCAACCGATCAGGAATCATGAATCAGTTTTGCTAACTGATTCGTAACTGATGAATTAATTGTGAGAGAGAACAGTATCCCTTTGATCATATTCAAGTTTATTTGCACCATTGGATGAAATTTATTAATCTTGCCTTTAAATAGAGTTTTGGCATTTCGACATTCATGTGGCCAAGTGTCTTGACACTTCATGTCGCGATCTTCGAAACTTCGATACAGATCTTTTATGCGCTAACTCCTTCCTCTATATGACCATGGCCATGACCAAGCTCTTATGCATAAAGTGCTTTTCGCGAATTTGTATTTCATGAATCTGGAGATGAGGCATCTCGACTCTCCAAGTCGCGATCCCTGAAACCCCGAAATGGAGCTTATCTGAACTAACTCCTTCCCTTCTCATGACCATTGGCGGTGACGATAGGCTGTGCCAAAAGGTGCTTCATATTTCACGAGTTTATAAACTTCATCGAGTCTGATCGACAGTTGAAATCTCCATAGATCCGACGGTCTAGATCTTATCACGATCTCGCATCTCGCGAGTTTTCACACCATGCTTCGTTCACTCCAAGTTGGCGACTTGTCCTATGATTCGACGGTCCAGATCTGATCTTAATTCAATGGCTCAGATCATATCGCAATTTCGGCATTCTTGTGGTTATGTTTCTTGCCTCTCCAAGTCACAATTCGAGAAACTTCGAAATGGAGTCGGATCAACGATCCAAATCACACCTTGATCTGATGGCTGTGATTAAATCACGATTTTTCATATCGCGATTTCGGTGGTTATGTTTCTTACCTCTCCAAGTTGCGATAGGCAAAGCTCTGAGATGGAGCTCAGATCAACGGTCCATGTTCTTGGTGATCCGATGGTCCTGATATTTCTGTGATCTCACATCTCATTTTTCCTTAGATGGAGGTTCTCGTCACTCCAAGTCGCGATAGGCGAGACTCCGAGATGGAGCAGGATCAATGGTCCACAACAAACCTCGATCTGACGACTAAGATAGTTTCATGATTTTGCATATCGCGAATTCGAGAGATTAGGGAACCCCGTTCCTTTGACTCTCCAGTCAGCGACATGATGATCTTTAACCATGTGTCCTGCCTGAAGATGGACGGTCCTCCTTCTTTCGGGATTTTGTGAGTCCGCTTCTCCTTGCACTTTAATGAACGTGCAGGTTCTTCCTGATCCAACGATGGTCGGAACTTATGCTCATATTTGATGCCTGAGATCTATCCTCCTCTTCTGCGTGTTCTTCTTGTCTACAATTAGATCTGATGGTCCTCCTTCTTTTGGGAATTTAAATGGGATCCAACGATCATAAATGTTGCTTCTCCTTCAGAGCTTACTTTGTTCCGCTTACTTTGATTTTTCCATCGATGATCTGCCAACAATCCTCTACACTATCTCTTCTGATCTTATTCAAATCTTCTCTGCAGTGTCTTCTCATAATGCCCATCTATTACATACTTTCTGTACTCATGCCATCTTCTTTGTTGTACTTGCCATCAATGACAAGCATACAAGCATGCACTGTCTGTTAAATATTTTCCAACACATGTTGGATGGGTGTTTTCTTCTTTATTTTGCTTACATGTGGGACTCTCCCCTATGTGGTGCATAACATCCTCCTTGAGTCCCTTCCAAGAGAACCTTTCTCTAACATGTTTGTAAGCCTTGAGGAATCCCTGATGCCCTGCTAATGGTGAGTTATGGAATGCTTGCAATACTTTCTCCTTAAACTTGGATTCATGAACCAAATAAATTATTCCCTTATAATATATGATCATGTCATCCATAATCTTGTACCTATCATCATGGACCTGACCATCCATACATTCGCATGCAAACTGATTTTTGGAATATTCCACCAAAAGATGTGATTTACAATCAACTGATATCTATGACATGGAATAAGTTGAGGGTCTTCTAAATAAGGCATCTACCACCACATTTTTTTTTACCTCGACAAAATCTATGTCAAATTTATAAGCTTGATTCTTACTCACCCACTTTTGTTTCTGCTCATTGAGATCCTTCTATTCTAGGAAGCACTTAAGGTTGTTATGATCTGTTTTGACCACAAATTTCGCTCCCACCAAGTATTGCCTAAATTTGGCTATAGCATGCATTATAGATAACATCTCCTTGTCACAAATAGTATATAATATCTCAGGCCCTCTTAGTTTTCAACTTTCATATGCAATAGGATGCATGTTCTGCATGAGTACAACTCCAATTCATTCCCCTGATGCATCACACTCTAATATGAATGGTTGAGAAAAATCTGGTAAAGATAGAACTAGGAAAGTTCTCATTGCCTTCTTCATCTTGTCAAAGGTAAATTCTGCTTCATTACTCCACTTAAATGCGTCCTTTTTGGTCAAATCAATCAATGGTGCACATAGCTATGAAAAAAATTTAACAAACCTCCTATAATAGCTACAAATTCCAAGGAACCCCTTGAGCTCTATAAGGGTCTTGGGTGTGGGCCAATCTAATATGGTTTAATATTATCTCGGTGAACTTGCACCTCCTGTGCTCCAATGATATGACCCAAGTATAGAAATTCAGTCATCCCAAACTCACATTTGGATTCTTTGGCATACAATGCTTGTTCTTCCATGATGCATAAGATCTCATCCACATGCTTGAGATGATCTTCACATGTCTTGATATATGTCAAAAAATCATCGAAGAAAACTAGTAGGAATTTCCTTCTTTGTTTGTTGAATATATGGTTCATGTAGGATTGAAAGGTGGTTGGTGCATTGGTCAACCCATAAGGCATGACCAGGAATTCATAATTTCCATAGTGGCATATGAAAACTGTCTTGTGTATATCTTGTTCCCTCATTCGGATTTGATGGTATCCAGAGTGCAAATCAATCTTGGTTAAATACATTGTGCCATGTCACTCATCCAATAGCTCATCTATCCTAAGAATGGGATACCTGTTTTTGATGGTTTTCTTATTCAAAACCCTGTATTCAATACACGTGCACATGGTACCATCCTTTTTCTTGACCAATACAATTGAAGATGTGAAGGGGATAGAACTTGGTCTAATATGACCCATGTTCAATAAATCCTTGATATATTTTTCTATTTCATCCTTTAACTTCTTATGATGCCTATATGGTGTGGTGATGATTGGTTTGGCCCCTTCCTCCAACTCTATGATGTGCTCAAATCCCCTATCTAGTGGTTGTACTAGGGAAATTTTCCCAAAAACCTTCTCATGCTTATCAATTATCCCTTGTATTTCATGTGGATAAGATTGGTGCTTTCCTTGAGTGTTTTGGGTGACTACTAAACATTATGCTTCATAAGCCACATCCCCATGCCTGAAAATAACCTCCATGCACTTTGTTGAAACCACCTTGGGTGTGTTTTCTATCATTCCCTTCAAGGTTACCCTTTTTCCTTCTTTAGATTTGAAGGACATCTTCATGGTCTTGTAGTTGGTAGTAATGGGTTCCAAGGTGCTAAGCCATTGTACTCCAAGTATTACATTAGTGTTTGGAAGATCCATCACATAAAAATCATGAGTCAAACTGTACCTTCCCAAAGTAAGGCTCATCTTGGGAATATACTTGTCACATGGCATGGTGTGCCCTCCTACTACCTCCACCAAAAATACCTCAAACTCCACAATGGGTAGATGTCCCTTGTTCACTAAGGAATAAACAGTGAAATTATGGGAAGTTGCACCATTAATGAGAACCATAACCCTTTTTCCTTGGAGGACTCCTCTTATTCCAAAGGTACTAAAACTTTTCACCTCATTGATGGATGCTATAATATCCTTCTTAATCCTCGGTTTCTTGTGCATTGTCTCTTCTTTACAATCCTCTTGTGTATTCTCTTCATCTATTTGGGCTACCTCCATATTTTGAAGATGTCCAACCTCATCTTCCTCTTCTTCACTATCTGAGAGTACCTCAATGTAGTGTATTTTTCATATTCCCATACATCTATGCCCTGGATCCCAAGGTTCTTTACAAGTATAACAAATTTGTTTCCTTCTTAACTCCCTTCTGGTGGCTTCATCTAACCTTCCTTTGCCTTTATATACAAATTTTGACTCCCTTCCTCTTGGGACAAGCAGTGGTCTTGGAGTGAACTTGTTTTTCTGAGTTGCTCCTACCAAATCCATGGTCTTCCAAATCGCATCTTGTAAATTGGTATGATTAAAATAATTGACCCACACACTACGCCATGTCGCTCATCCAATAGCTCATCTATCTTGGGAATGGGATAATTGTTTTTGATGTTTTTCTTATTCAAATCAGTGTATTCAATACATGTGTTCTTGGTACAATCCTTTTTCTTGACCAATACAACTGAAGATGCGAAAGGGATAGAACTTGGTCTAATATGCCCCATGTCCAATAAATCCTTGATAGTTTTTTCTATTTCATAATTTAACTTCTTGTGATGCCTATATAGTGTGGTGATGACTAGTTTGGCCCCTTCCTCCAACTCTATGATGTGCTCAAATCCCCTATCTAGTGGTTGTTTTGGGGGAATTTTCCCAAAAACCTTCTCATGCTTATCATTTATCTCATGTATGTCATGTGGATAAGATTGGTGCTTTCCTTGAGTGTTTTGGTGACTACTAAACATTATGCTTCATAAGACACATCCCCATGCCTAAAAATAACCTCCATGCACTTTGTTGAAACCACCCTGGGAGTGTTTTCTATTATTCCCTTCAAGGTTACCCTCTTTCCCTCTTTAGATTTGAAGGACATCTCCATGGTCTTACAGTTGGTAGTAATGGGTTCCACGGTGCTAAGCCATTGTACTCCAAGTATTACATTAGTGTTTGGAAGATCCATCACATAAAAATCATGAGTCAAACTGTACCTTCCCAAAGTAAGGCTCATCTTTGGAATATACTTGTCACATGGAATGGTTCACCCTCCTACTACCTCCACCAAAAATACCTCAAACTCCATAGTGGGTAGATGTCCCTTGTTCACTAAGGAAGAATCAATGAAATTATGGGAAGTTGCACCATTAATGAGAACTATAACCCTTTTTCCTTGGAGGACTCCTTTTATTCTAAAGGTACTAAAACTTTGCACCCCATTGATGGATTCTATAACGGCCTTCTTAATCCTCAGTTGCTTGCACATTGTCTCTTATTTACCATCCTCTTGTGTATGCTCTTCATCTGTTTGGGATACCTCCATATTTTGAAGATGTCCAACCTCATCTTCCTCTTCTTCACTATCTGAGAGTACGTCAATGTAGTGTATTTTTCTCGTTCCCATACATCTATGCCCTGGCTCCCGAGGTTCTTTACAAGTATAAAAAAGTTGGTTCCTTCTTAACTCCCTTTTATTGGCTTTATCTAACCCTCCTTTGCCTTTATCTACAAATTTTGACTCCCTTCCTCTTGGGACAAGCAATGGTCTTGGAGTGAACTTGTTTTTCTGGGTTGCTCCTGTCAAATCCATGGTCTTCCAGATCACATCCTGTGAATTGGTAGGATTAAAATCCTTGACCCACTCATGCAAGGGTTATGTTAGCCCCTCAGAAAAAATCATCATTAGCCTAGACTCTGACACATCTAGGACCATCACTGGTATCCTCTGAAATTACTCTATGTATGCTTCAGTTGATCGTGTCTGTCTAAGTTGGGTGAAGTCTCTGATATGAAGTTCTATGTCATACTGATCAAATATGTCTATGAGCCTCTATGTGAAATCCCTATAGGAAGTGAT
Organism: Picea mariana; assembly: GCA_032191745.1. Taxonomy (NCBI): domain Eukaryota; kingdom Viridiplantae; phylum Streptophyta; class Pinopsida; order Pinales; family Pinaceae; genus Picea; species Picea mariana. Next base: position 6,115 of record JASDQU010255781.1, read on the forward strand.
ATGTGCATGTCCTAAGGTAGTCATCCCATGGTGCCACCATTCATGGGCGTTGACTTCCAAGTACATTGTAGAAAATTTCATGGCATCCAACTCCGTCATGGGGTTTAGCTGTATCTAGTTTTTGTACCCATGCCTTAGTTTCTCCATCAACTATGGGGATCTCCATCTTCCCTGCTTTGCACCCCAGGTCATTGTTACCCCTATGGAATTCTCTAGGCATGCCGCAATACGTGATTCCATAATACTCTGATAGTGTGACCTACGTCTTGAAACATGTGCTCAAGCCTTCATAATCTCTTGCATACTCTTCAAAGTTATCTTCTACCTCCATACAACCTTGAACATCTTGTTGTTGTGTATCCAAGAAACTAGGCATATAATGCATAGGTGTGTCCCTGTTATTCCTTGGTAACCTGTTAGTTGCACCCCCAAAGAGCCTTTGTCCTTTAGTATGAGTTCTATTATTAGATTCCACTTGGTATTATTCTCCTCCATGAGAACCACTAGCTCCATTATTCCCTCCATAGTGAGGTGCTTCCTTTCCACGTATCACCTGCATGAGTAGTTGTGCAATCTTGTCTTGCACTGCTTCTAAAGAGGTATGTATATTTGAAAAAGTGGCTTTCATCTCATTTTGTCCCCTTGACAAGTTCTCTTGTGAATCTTGAAAGTGATGTTGCATGTTAAACGGTGTCCTCTCTATAGAACGCTTCAATTCTTGAACTATATTTTCCACATCAACCCCTTTGTCATTACCATCCCATGTTTCCTGACTCTCCTCCATTTATGGGTTTGTCTTTGGTTCCCCTGCCTTTCTGTCCTTCTTCCTTTTTTTGTATCCTTCCATTAGCAACCCTCACAGGCTGGGAGGATTTACGCTTTGATATCACTATAATGTTCCCAAGTAGATCTGTCGGGAACTTAGTGGTTTATTGTTTCTATTTTTGTGGTATTTTAACAAACAATTTGTTGTTTTGTCTTCTTAGTTGCACTTGTATGATTTTGCGGAGTTTTACAACAAGAAAATGATAGAAACATAGAAAATAGCATATGCACAACAAGATGTAATAGAGATAACACAAGAAATAGCCACAAAACTTCAGATCTGGCCTTTATTTAATATATAAGTTGGTCTCAATACAAGAGAGATCTAGACAAGATATGGAAAATATGGAAGTTGTGGTTGAAGGAACCTCCAAAATATAAATCAAGAGAGATATATGGGCCCTCCTAGACCTCCAAAGGTTGCATGCAATGTCTAATAATATCAGTTTATTTCCCTTCTTCAAAACTGGCACATTTCTTAGCTGAGTTGCACCCTCCCTAGCTTTAGGAACCCAAGGAAATTCATCCCTACTTGGTATGGCCTCCAAACACTTGGAAAATACTGCAAATATATAGATATATGGATAATAAGCTCATAGAAAGAGATTCCTTGGTTGTGGTTGTATATCTAACCATCCAACTCACTGTATCTCTAAGAACAAGTGCACCCTCCTTCATAAGCTCACCCAATCTCAACAATAAATAAATATGCAGTGAAAAGCCTTTCGAAATAGGTGAGAAAAGGCACCCTGGTGATAGAAAATGGCTCTGAAGTGTGATCTCCTTTGGATCCAAGATCCTGAAGCACCAAAAAAATCTTCTCTACTAGACAATGTGCCCCAGTACTGCAGAAAACCCCAAATTTGCGGCCTTATTACCACAAATCACCTCTAAAACTATTATGGACTGATTAGAATGATGAGGGTGGAATATCTCACCACCTTTTCCAAGCTTGGATCAGGAGCAGAGGAATATTTCACCTACTTACTGATCTTTAGGGTTTATTTATTCAAAATGCTCAAAATTTCTAAGTTGTTGAGCTCAAGATGTAAAATGAAAAATGATAAGAATGAGGAGTGAGGCGCCCTCCTCTCCTTTTTTACTCTAAGTTCTAATTTCCATTTAAATTATTTAATTGGCTTCTAAGGCCTATTACTTTATCTTTCTCATCTTATCCAATCAACTTCTATTTTATTTTAAGCCAAAGTCACTTGAATAATACAAATTTAACAACTTAGTGACCTTTTAACCCCTTAGTTCCCTTTTTAGTGAGACTATAGTCTAGGGGAACAACTAGACTACTAAGTCTTCCAATATCCTTATCACTTGGAAGGGGATATTACACTCACCTCCATTTGTCTTTTCACAGGAAGCACCTACGCTCTATAAGCAAGCATGAATCAGCTTACATCTATTTCCTAGCTCATGAGCGGAATTAGGGATCTCTCTTTGAACATGAATCGAAACTATTTGGGGATGTTGTGACAGTAGTTAAACCATGACTGAACATAGTGGTTAATCAATGATCATCATTGCATAATGGTTGGCGAGAAGATCTTATGTAACGGAGGAACCATCCACACACTAAGTAGTTGTTCACATGAAAGGTGAAGTGTCAAAGTATAAAGGTTGAAAAACAAAAGGGATATCTTTACGTAGCCAAGTGTAGAAAATATTCAAATAAATATCAATAGATGGTAGTCATCCCCTATCAGGATAAAATGCCATCACTTTCCCCATCCAAAAAATTATAAGCATGCACTAAATAAATCGGGAAGGAATGGAAAGGAAAGTTTGACCAGACTAGGGGACATTCAGATATCTATTTTGGGACTATGGACACTCTCTGGCAGTGGAGCAAGGTCTCTGACATCATGTTGAATCCATCGAGGCTATGGATGCTCACTAGAGTGGAGAAACACCTGCAAGATATATATATATACACACACCTAGTGAAAAATATTTATTTATCCCAAATATATATCAGCCCCGAGATGGAGATGCAAACCCGGATCGTCAACGTAGTTGAAGGAAAGAAATGTCATCATAATTCGTCCTCTATTTACAACAAATGAGCTCCACTAGTCGGCATGCAAGCAACACTAGTGATCCCACCACGATGAAATATTTCAGGTAACTGTGACATATTATTTCTAGAATTTTTGTTCTTAAAAGTAAGTTATGATCCTCTACATTTTCCACTTATCAGTGAGGAAAGACTAGTAGAGCTTTTGGCTTCGCCAAGTATATTGACATTTATTGCGCGTGCACAACAACATCCTAATTTCCTTGTCTTAGAATCTCTCTAAGACAAGAAATTGGGACCCCTCCAATTCTTCCTACTAGAACCCTCACACTCTATCTTCCGTCCAAGTGGCTAAGCCTAAGGTTTCTTCCCAAGTATACCCTGTAAGAGATGATGAAGTCCTTGTAGACGGAGAAGAAATCGAGAGTAAGCATGATCTTAGAAAGGATCATATGAAGAGAAAACTCCCAGAACTGGGAGACATATGTCATGAGAAGACTAGATCGTAGCCTCAAAAACTTCTAGGATATATGAAATCTCCTAGGAAGATTCCCTTGTTTCAATAACAGAGAAGGAAGCCAGCTAGAAAGACTAGGATATGGATTCTTCTGTGAGACTAGAAGAGAAGTCAATCATGACTTCCAAGATTGATCTATACATATCAAGCATGTTGCAGATGTACAAAGCATGATGTGTGTCCAAAGGATTCTCCCAGAAAAGGGAGAAGACTATGATGAGACACTTATTAAAGAAATAGTTCCAGTATTTATCAAGACAACCAGAACAACCATGATTCATATATAGTATGAGATGCAGGGGGAGCAATCCTCATAGTTAAAATTGAGTGGCAGTTGTTGCATTACATTAGTTGGGTCATGGAGACATGACTACAATGAAAGATAGAGTTACCTCCATGAAAGAAGAAGAGCTAGCTTCAGTATCAGTTATTGAGCCACTCTCAGTTTCAGATGAAGTTGTTGTCATGATAGAACAAGAGGAGTTACTCTTAGATTTTAGTAGCCACAGTAAGGATGAAGCAGTCATTCTCAGCCTAAGAGCAGCTACAGGTATAGAGTCCCATTTCTAGAAGGAACAATTGCAGAAAGAGGAGAAGACATACTCTCATGCATTGAGACAGATAGTTCTTTGCAGAGAGCACATAGACCTAGCACATGATTGTGCAGATTGAGTTGTAGTTGAGCAAGTGTACCAGATTGGTACAATGTAATGTGAAAATTTGGTTTGAATATTGAAGATAGAAAGACTCGGGTCTGCATATTGAAGAAGGATTTGTACAAGTTGAAGCAAGCTTCTAGAGCTTGATATAGCAGAATTGTCAGTTTCCTGAAGAGCTTGGGCTTTACCAAGAGTAAAGTTTATTCTAACCTTTATCCCAAGGTTATGAATGATGAGCCAGTGATGTTACTATTATATGTAGATGATGTACTCTTGACAAGATGAAGAAAATATTATCACAAATTGCAAAAGAAGCTCGCTACAGAGTTTGATAGAAGACCTAAATGCATTATCTCTTAGGTCTTGAAGTTTGGCAGAGCACAGAGAAGATCTTCCTTAACCAAGGGAAGTATGCAGTTAAAATGAAGAGGTTTGACATGTTAAAATGTAAATCCTTGAATACACCCATGGAAATGAAGTTGAATCTCCTGGTAGATACCTCGTCAGAATTGGTTGATGCTACTCTACATAGACAGACTATTGGTTCAGTGATATATCTAAAGAATACCAGGCTAGATATATGTTTTTCCTTGAGTTGGTATCTGGTAGAACCTAGACGTGTTCACATTTTTTTTGCAAAACATATGATGAGATACCTTAAGGGTACATTGGATTTTGGCCTCTATTATACTAGATATCGTGACTTTGTACTGAGTGGTTACACCGATTGAGGTTGAGCTGGAAGTGTTTCTGATAAAATGAGAACTTCAGGATGTTGTTTCGGCCTGAGGTCAGCCAAGACCTCATGGCAGAGTAGGAAGCAATCAAGTATTTCTCTCAGTACGGCAGAAGTGGAATACATTGTTGCATGTTCCATCAGTTGTGAAGCCATACGGCTTTGAATGTTGTTGACAGATCTACTTGATTTGGAGATGGAAGCCACCATGATTCTATGTGATAACCAAGTTGTATAAATATGATGGAGAACCATGTGATCCATGATGAGTCGAAACACATAGAGATCCGATATCATCACATATGTGATATGGTGCAGAGGGGAGCCATAAAGCTCCAGTATGTTAGCATGGATGAACATGTTGTTGATGAGTTGACCAAGACTCTACCTCGTGTAAAGTTTGAGCACTTTCGAGATAAGCTTGGTGTAGTCTGAAAGGACCTCCCTCGAAAGGGGGAGTAGTGTTGTGAAGCCAGCTTCATGTTGTGATGCCAGCCTAGTGCTGAATATTTCCAGCTTCATGTTGTGATGCTAGCCTAGTGCTGAAGATTTCCAACTTCATGTTGTGATGCCAGCCTAGTGCTAAAGATTTCTAGCCTTGTGTTGTGATGATGTGCCAGCCTCGTGCTATGATGATGTGCCAGCCTCGTGTTGTGATGATGTGTCAGCCTCGTGCTATGATGATGTGTCAGCCTCGTGTTGTGATGATGTAACAGCCTCGTTTTGTGATGCTATCCTCGTGATGATGATGTTGTGTTACAAGTCTCGTACTTTGATGATAGCCTCATGTTGATGATGTTGTGTTGCCAACCTCATGATTTGATGCCAGCCTTGTGTTGATGATGTTGTGTTGCTAGTCTCATACTATGATGCCATCTTCATGTTGATGATGTTGTGTTTCCATCCTCGTGTTGTGATATCAATCCCATGCTGAAGATTCTCAGCCTAGTGCTATATTGATGATGCTCCAGCCTTCGCAATGTGATGTTGATGTTGTTGATGATGTTCCAGCCTTTGTGTTGTGATATTTTTGTTGTTGATGTTGTATCAGCCTTGTGTTGTTATTGATGATGATGATGATGTATTAGTGTTATACTAATCCATGTTCATACAGAAGATGGTGATGCCACTTCAGCTTCTTGTTGAAGATGATGATGATGATTCCACTTCAGCTTCCTACTGAAGATGATGATGATGATGCCACTTCAGCTTCTTGTTGAAGATGATGATGATGATTCCACTTCAGATTCTTGTTGAAGATGATGATGATGATGTTGTTTCAGCCTTCATGTTGAAAATGATGATGTTACTTTAGCCTCATGCTAAAGAAGATGATGATGTTACTTTAGCCTCATGCTAAAGAAGATGATGATGTTACTTTAGCCTCATGCTGATGAGAATGATGATACTACTCCAGCTCCATGTTGTGAATGATGATGATGAGAAAAACTTCCAATGATTTATAGATATGCCAGTTAGTGTTCCAGTTGTTGTTGATGTTTTTTCCCTCTCTCTCTCCTGATGATGTTGTAGAATACCCTTCTTGTTAAGGGGGACTGTTGAAATATTGTAACTGCAAAGAGTATTCTATTTATTATTGATGTATTATTAATTATATCAATCCCCTTTTGTGAATTGATCATGTTGGGAATTGTAAATGACAAAATCCCCTTTTGTGGATTGGTCAAACCCTAATTGTAGTATGCAAAATGAGAATTCGGCCCCCAAAATAAACTAAAGTGATTCTAACCACCCAGAAAAAGAAGTCAGCCCTGCCAGTGAAGAGACACCTCGTTTCAACACTTGCCAGATTGTATAAATAAAGGAGGCTAGTGCCTCATTTGTTCACTCGCTCATTTGATCATCTAGAGCGTGAGTATGGAGCTGCAGTTGGAGAAGAAGGAAGAGAGAGAGGTGCATCACTTGGGAGAGGAATTTCTATAGTGTTTGGTTTATTCTCTTGGCATTGTAGTGGCTATCTATATTAAGGAAGTTTTTGTTGGGTTTTCTCCCCCATGAGGGTTTCCCAGGATAAATGTTGTGTATATTGTGATTGTGTTTTTCTCATTGATCCTATCTATGCTATGGTTATCTAGTAAATTGAAAATAAACCTAATAATAGCTTAAACTCTAACATGTGGAACCTTTCTTTCTAACACACATGTGAGCCTTCTCAATGACGAAATCGATGCGTGATGATTTAACTCGGGACATTGCATGATGATGATACAAACACAGAGGCTAGACTCAAAATTTTCAATGACCATTTTCCCAGGGAGATTAAATGAATGAGAACCAACACGATCACTCGAAGAATTTTCCAAGATAGACACCAGTTTTCTCTCGATGAAGTTCTTAACTTTTCCCGAGCTTACACCAGTGAGGTTCATAACTCGACCTCTGATTCAAATTAAAGGATTTCATTCAAACTCTTCTGATACACTTCAGAGGAGTTCCCATTAACTCCTCCAATGCAAATCAAAAGAGTTCGCATTAACTCCTTTGAAACCTAAAAAAACTATTTTTTGTAAAATGACCATAACTTTTGACTTGGGTATCCATTTATCGCATTTTTTATACTGTTGGAAAGATAATTCTGATATATACGATTCTCTAGTTATAGGTTTTAAAAAATCCATAATATATTTCCTTCATTTTTCAAGATGAAGATCTGGTACCTTGTCGGCATCCCTGAAGAACATAGTGCCTCAATCATGAGCAGATGAACCAAAAATTGAATGAAGGAAAGTTTACATGATATTTCAATTAATTAATGCCTTTGTTATTTGCATTCAAATGATTGGTATTGACATTTTATTTGGATTTACTCTCATCTATTGTATATTGAATGGTGTCAAATACTGGGGTCGTGCTCAGCGTCCTCGCGATGCGATCTACAGCCAAAGATGACAAAGGAGCGATAATGAAAGATGTAGAAGTGATACATGATCAACAAAGAAAATCTAAGGAAAATGGATAAAGACGATATCTAGAATCTCCATGGCAATCGAATGTCAAACTCGGATGACAAAGATGTTCCCATGTGGCTAGTCTTCATGGTGCACAGGGTACATATGTCCAAAATCCATGATGGCCCACCAGCGCTAAAAGAAAATTTCCATATGTAACTACTATCATTATTGCTCATCATCAAAAAGGAAATAAAGAAAAATGTGGGTAAATGAAAGGTCACAGGGGTTGGCGGAAGCCCAAGAGTCATGTTGAAACCTAATAAATACTAGAATTGTCCCCAAAGAAAGGGATTTTGGCTCTTCAAACATTGTACACTTCTGAACTACTTTGGGAATACAGTGTCAACTAAAATTCGAGAGTTATCCTTAGAGTTTTCATGTACTATTGTTGAAACTGTTAATATGGAGAAGCCCTTAGGGCCAACTTTTGACAAAGAGAAGGATTCACATGTGTTTTTGTTTTGTTGCAAACTATTTCAAGAAGAATGTTTATTGTTCACATGGGCTATAAGAGCATGTTTGTTTATGGACTATTATGATGCAATATATATTTTCTTGCAATTTTGTTACTCTTTCTTATATTTAATTTCATGAGTGAATGAGTTGTCAATGTATGTGATATAGTGACTTAAACTATTATGGTTATATATTCATGTGCATGTGTTATCTGACTTTATTTCTTCATTTCAGCTATCTGGGTGAAGCTATTGGTAGAGTTAGTTTCATGTCACATCTCATTCACTTACGTTAATTTGCTCCTCACTAGGATATAGTAAATTAGAAGTAGATTAGATACTTGCATTTACATAGTCTTTATATACATCTTTTGTTTGCTTAACCATCCATGTTTCACTCTCATCGGTGGATCGGGCCGCAACTCATAAAACTAAACCAGCAATGGATATCGAGCCATAATCTGGATGGGTTCCCTATTCCAAATGGTGAGAAGTCTAATTGGGACTTCTTATCGGGGATAACCCCTTACTGTTGTCAGGCGAATTTAGACCCATCAACACTATATTTAGTGGAGATGAACATAAAGATGAAATCAATTCCATGGAATGGGTGAGAATGATAAGGGAAAATGGTAAGACTCCTTTTGAGGAAAGTACATATTTTTATGGTGAATCTTGGGATTGGTGGATAATTATTGATAAAGATACTAGATTCTACTCCACATGGGAAAATTTTAAAAAACTCTTCTCAAATAAATGGATCAAGAATATGAAAATGGAGGAGATGCACAAAATTTAATTTGAATTAAAGGAATCAAAAGAAAATGTTTCCAAATTGCAAAAGGATAATGAATATCTAATTAAATTTATTATAGAGAAAGGTGATGAGCTCACCAAGATGCAATCCATTATTGAATCACTCATTGAGGAGGTTAAGAACATAAAGCAAAAAAAGAGTAGAGAAGGAAAGTTGGGAAAGGATGAGTCAAGGGACGAATTGAAAAAGAAAGATGAACAAATCAAAAGGTTACATAAGCATAATCAATAATTTCTTAATGACGTTAAGAAGATGAAAATGAATTTACAAGAGTTTGAGTCAAAGACTACGGATGAAAAAATTACCACAAAAATTGAAGAGGTTATTATCAAAAAACTTGGAGAGGAAATTTGCAAGAAGGTTGAGGAATCCCTGAATATTGATCAGGTAAATCAGAAATGCAATCTAGAATTGAAGAAGGATGTAAGAATATGATATATGGGGTCATGCAGCTTCAAAATGAGAAATAAGACAAGATTCAAGAAGGTCACTAGAAGATACTTGAAGAAGTTGAACTTGTTGGATTACTAAGAGGGGGGGTGAATCAGTAATAGAGAAATTCAATCCTTTTTAACCACAATATGCAAGTGTTATATCAATGTAGCATTATCGTCCAATAGTTGCAGAGTAAATAAACAATCAACAAATGAGCAATCATACACATACACAGTAAACCATTGTGTTTACGTGGAAACCCAAATCGGGAGAAAACCATAGAATGTTTTTTCTTATATGTCTTTAATAATTACATTCATTGCAAGCACCAACTTCCTTTGTTTTCCAACTGCAACTGGAAGGAGGCTCCAACCCCCAAGTTTCTCAGGCTACAACCTAAGGGAAGCTCCAACTACCCAATTCTCTGG
>JASDQU010255782.1:535-14612 GCA_032191745.1 Picea mariana
TGGAAATGGAATGACATGTACTATCCATATAGAATAGTATTACCTTAAAATATATTAAAAAGCATACCATTATACATGAAACAACATTGTTTCCATTACCCAAACCTTTGTGTTGCTAGAATTCGCTACCAAACATTATCCAAGGGTTGACATCAATCACTAAGGGTTGAAGTCAATATACAATAACACTCTCCAATGGTTGACATCAATGAAAACCAACAATCCATAACAAATGTCCATCAACCTAAGACAATTGTCTGACAAAAGCTATAAAAGATTGTCCATAGGCTTCATTATTGTACATATTTTCTTTTTTTTTACGACGGCAGGCCCAATCACAGTCATTATGGAAAATAATCTTAGTTGTATTTTGTAACCCAGTTTATTTGAATATATAATATTTGAGGTTTTTGTATGGTTTTTTCCAATATGTGGTATTGTTTTTTATTTTATTTTGTACTTTTATTTTGTGTGTCGTTAAACATGGATGACAAGCTTTTCTTTATGTTGCCTAACACTTCGATTTAAATAAAGTCTACTATGTTCGCTCCTTACATTTTACATGGAAGAATAATTTTTCATAGACCATACTTATGTGGCACCTACCCTATACTTAAAGAAATAAATGGGAGGACCCTTCCTGCTTTCATTTTTCAGGGTCCCGTAAATAGAATGAATTAATGACTCTATTTCAACAAGGCAACTCAGGTGTTGACGTCATGTTCCTATTCAATATTTTGCATATATTGTAGCGTCTTCTATTTGATATTATCTGTGCATATAAAAAAATGTTGTGTCATATGTACATATATATATTTCTTCTTTTTTTTCTTTCTATTGCTTATGGGTTTCAATGGAATTTGCAAACCGAAAACATCCTGCAAATTGGAAGATGCTTTACGTTTGGACCTTAAATAATCTATTAATATATATTAATATGAATACTATTCGAATAAATATAAACACTTTCTCTTTAAATTTTTTCTATTTTCTCCCCCTCTATTATCCCTTTGTGGTTCTATATTTAGTCGGATTTCTATGATCATGACCTCCCAGATTCGTGGATTGGAAGATGATCATGTTTATCTATATCTTCACACCATGAGCCTACCCGACCACAGTCCCTTTCAATACTTATCCAATCATCTGATCACCGGGTCTTGGGTTTGCAATATCCAACACTTATGTCCCATGTTCTCTCATATACATCTTTCACCCAAAAAACTTCAGTGATTTGAAATTTATGCTTTTAATAGTGAGAACTCACCAGAGGCTCGAAAAGATTGGCATTAATAAATGAACAATAAATGTTGTTCTATGAGATACTTATCCCTTTTTCCCTTTTCTTCTTCCCGTCTATTATTGCTTTCTGGTTATATACTTAGTCTCCTTTCTATGATCGTCTGTTCCAGGGTTGGTGGGCTGACAGATATTCATCTCCATCTATATCCTCACATGACAAATCTGACCAACCACTATTCATTTCCATACTTAACCAATTTTATGGCCACGGTTGTCAGGTTGGCACTTTCGAACTCTGTTGCTTCTTGTTCCGTGATATACATCTTGTACTCAAAACTTCTGTGATTTACAATTCCACCGTGGACTCCTCCAATTGCAAGATTCACTCTACTAGGGTTCACAGATGTTTCAAAGCATCTATCATTGCTTTCCATCCCCACTAACTTTGTTCCCTTCCCAATGCACATTAATTATGGTCTTACTAGTGACAAATGAACACACTGGTACAAAATAATTAGCATTAACAAGAGAAAAAACCTCAAGGACATCTCCCATTAACACGCATTAAACTGCCATTTACAATACTCGAAATGATCTTCGTTCCTTTCTATACTTAGCCAAAATTTTCCACTTGTTTCGTGATATACATCTTGCACCCAAAAAATTCCCTGATCTAGAATTCCACCACGGGCTCCTCCAACTCGCAAGCTTCACTTTACCCGAATAAATAAAAAGTTTCAAATCATTTATGGCTCTCTTCCATACTTGCCACAATCATGCCCTTCCCAATGCACATTAATTATTCAAGCCTCTAAATTAACTTCCATTTTTCTGTGACCTACAAATAGCACCCAGACCTCCACCATATACAAATTGATTGTCGAACTCCAACATCGTCCCCTCTTCCATGTTACACATTATGAATTCAAATGTTCTGATAGATACAATTTGACCATTGGGGCCTCACATCTTCTGGGGAGACCTTGTAACCCTATTTTGGATCCTCGTGTTGGCGGGTTCATGAAATCTCCAGTTCCTAGTCACTATTTCTTGTGTCAATCATCCTCATAATTATTTCCAAATATGAAACAACAAATGTTTAATTCTAAGAAGCCATCATGAAACATCCATAAAGATAGTCATTAATAAGAAAAATCCTCGAGGACTAACTATCCCTACATAAATTTTCCAAAAACATGCAGAGAAGATCTTGCCAAGTAATGGGAAAGATATTAAAAATTTCAATATATTAGTGAAAAAAAGTTTGGGCCATTGTTTCCCTACTCCATACTTAGACACCTTTTCGATTGCGGGATCCTGGATTAACGGGCTCAAAATTTTGTTTCAATTCTTTCGCGACTTACAAACAATGCCCAGAGTTCCACGATATACAATTTTTCCACTGGAATGCCCCATAATGAGACCGACTGTTTGCCACTCCTTTCAATACTTAGCTCCAATTTGGATATATATCCATGAAATGGTACATTTATTGTGTATCAAGTATGGCCTACCGTTTCCTTGTTCCATACTTAGACACTTTTTAGATTACGGGTTCCCGGACTGGCGGGCTCAGGATTGTGTTTCCAATGTTTCACGACTAGAAAACAGTACTCAGAGTTTCACGATATAAAAATTTTCCACAGGAATGCACCATGATGCCCTCTTCTGTGTTACATGTTCTGCAGTCATCACTCCCAAGAGGTGCAATTTGACCCTTGGGCCCCGCCTCTACTGGTTTTATCTTGTAGCCCTATTTCGAAGGGTCACCAACCGCTTTTGATAATTATCCATTCCTTAATTGTTGTTCCCTATCCCCTCCACCTTCCTACTTCTCTATGGATATGAAATTGGCAAGCTTTAATTCTAAAGCTTCGTCATGCATGAACCTTAAAAATGTCATTAATGAGCAAAAGGCTCGAGGAGATCTCCCACACTTATGTCATATACAAATTGACCACCATACTCCCATATCATCCCCTCTTATGTGGTACACATTTTGCACTCAAGTTTTGAGACATACAATTTGACCCTCAGGAAGTCATGTCTCCTGGGGAACCATTGTCACCCTAATTATGAAGCCCATGCGATCACTTTCCATACTTTCCCATTTCATGGAATCTCTTTCGCAGATCCTCGGGTTGGCGGGTTCACAAAATCTTCAATTCTTAGTCATTATTTACTGCGCCTTCCACCTTCGCACTTCTTTCAAAGTATGAAATGACCAAGGTTTAATGCTAATAGTTCATCATGCAACAACCGTATAGATCGCCATTAAAAAGAAAAAGGCTCGACCAGACAATGGAATTTAAATGAAGCTCGACTCCTCGAATTTAAATGAATTTATTTTCTCTTATTTTCTCTTTTCTTCCTAGAGACACGCATAAAATATCTTGCCACATAATGGGATATATATTACAAGTTTCAATATATTAGCAAAAACAAATCTACCCAGCCATTTCCCTATTCCATACTTGAGCAACTTTTTCAATTGCAGGTTCTCGGATAGGCAGGCTCTCATTTGCAATTCCATTGTTCTGTTTCTTGCAAACATTACCCAGACTTTCATCATATACAAATTTCCCTCTAGATTGTCCCATCATGCCCTATTCTGTGTTATGCGTTTTGCACTCAAAAAGTTCTGAGACGTACAATTTGACCCTCGAGCCCTCACCTCTAACGGTTTTACCTTGTAACCCTATTTTGAAGACCGCCTGACTGCTTTTGATAATTAGACACTCCTTAATTCCTCTTTCCCATCCTCACAACCTTCATACTTCTTTCTTAATATTCAATTAGTATCCTTTCATGATAACAAATCACCATGTAGGAACCGTCAACATTGTCATTAATGAGTGAAATGCTCGAGGAGATCTCCCATTAATATGCATTAAACCAATATCTGTGGAGAGTTATATTATCGAGGAGATCTCCCATTCATCTAAAACACTGGTCGTTGCGTTGGTCCGTTCATGAAATATCCAATCCTTAATTTTTCATTGTCGTACCTTCCATGTTCACACTTCTATGTATGCAATTACTAGTCTTTAATGCTAACATTGCATCATGCGACAACTGTTGAAATTGTCATTAATGAGAAAAATTCTCGAGGATATATACCATTCACATGCATTGGACCAATATTTGCGCAAGGTTATATTATCCCTTCCAACTCTTCATTTCAAACATCGTCTGGAGAAAACCAACATTCTCGTAAACTTATGGCAGCAGCTCAACAACAGTTCTGTGGAGATAGAATGAATATCATCAGATGTGAGGACCTGAACTTCCAGTGGTCCAGGGAATAATCTTACTATTAATCCAATTCCACCCAAAACAAATTGATTTGGACCTCTGGAATCGCTCCTGTAGGCTACATCCCTTTGGTTTTTGATTATAAGGACGTGGTCTCTTGGTGCACCAAAAAATATATTTCAAGCCAAAGAATTATTCCACTACGCGACCATTCTCTTATTTCTTTGTCACCTCGGGTCTTCCGTAAGATGTTAATATTGCTAGAGACAACATTGACCTTTAGAGGACAATACTGCAAGCAGTTCCTAGAAAAACATGATAATGGGTTGGACCTCTTACCTGATTTCCTCAAAGACCCTACATCAGTTCCTAAAGATATCACAAATTTGCAGGTCAATTTTTTTATAAATCCATTATGGGAAATTGCTTGGTTGTTTACAAGAATAACGGGACAAGAATCCATGACTAGCATTTCCCGTATAATTATTTGTATTGTGTACTTAACAACCAAGGAACAATTCATTTTCGATTGGTGTTGTGAGTGGGAAATCCCTCTACGGACTAGCACTTAGGGTTTTATTATGCATGCAGAAAAGACCTAAAGATTCCTACTTTCTACCCTCGTCCCGGACCTAATCCCCATTATTCTTAAGAAAATATGTAGTTAAGAAGATCAAGTGAGCATACCTTATTTCGGGCGTTTGATATCGATCCTTCTTCATGCTTGATTGCTCTTTGACTGCAGCTCTCCACCCAAGCCTGACCCACATTCACACAAAACAAACAAATAACTCCACATGCATTTGATATATAGATTAATGGGTTAGAGATTCAATCAACATGTATGCAATAAACCATGAAAACCTCATATGGTGGGACGGGAAAAGTACTTCTTTATTATTAACTTCAAAAAATCAACTTACAATGATGAAGCCAACCACTGCTCCATGAACCTAGTCCTGGGCTCCTCTTCAACTGTCCTCCAACTTCTTTGCTCTATATTTCTCTTTGCACAAGGATGGCTAAATGTTGGGACAAAGGGAATGTGCAATCGAGTAGAGTTTCTTTACTATGATTCTCCTCTTCCAAATGGGACCCCTAACCCTTCTTTTATAGGCTAGAAGAAGCTAGGTATTTGACCAAACCCTCGGTCTGCATGGATGAAAGGTTTAGTTAACTCACCCAAAGTTGTGTGTTCCATCAACAACTTTCCTTTTTTCATGTTTTTGTAGGTACACGCAGGCTGTTTTGGGAAGCTAGCATGTACTTGTGTGCAGTAATGGAGCAGGGCATGTGGGCCTTTATAAAAGGTGTTTTTAAGAGGATTTGTTCAGAAGTGTTTTGGAAAAGAAGGAATCTGAGATGGCCTGATTCCAAGTAAACATGTCTGGTGAAAATTAGGGTTATAATAGATGTCCCCTAATGTGTGATGTCAGAAGAGAATCTAATGGCCAAAATACATTAACAATATTCACCAATGTGTCGAACAAGTGTGCCCAGGGACTAGAAATTGGGAGGTGTCATCTACAAAAATAACAATTGTCTCACCGAGGCGGGCATACCCATGCTCAGGATAAAATAAAATCATGGCTACCAATCAAATACACTGTAGATCCATGTCATATAACTATATAAAGTGTAGCCGCGAACAATACACAGCAGAGCTACATCTCAAAATCAAAAAGATATACATGTAGAGTTTCCATCTTCTTAGAAGTTGCTAAGGCCTGATGGCTAGAGATGAGTTCTTCAGAGCTCAAGCAACAACTTCAAAATCTTCAAAACTTGGGTAGGAGCATAATATGAGTGTACGACTTCACTACCCAGAGGTCTTCGATGGCTCGTCGGTCATGGACTAGAGAATCTTGATGATCAGACTGAAAGCTTCATTGATTTTGAACAAAGACTTGATTAGACGTTCAGTATGGTCGGGTATGAGGGAAAGAGACAAACTATAGAGGGGTTGACTCAGGCTTGGTAAAAACTTCCCTTGGACAATAGCATGACAAATGATGAGACTCAGGCAGCATGGCATTAACATAAGTCTATGAGGTAGGAGGCAACACAAAATATCCATATGTTTGGAAGAATAACCAAACGGAGGAGGACACATGTCTCTGTAGTGAGAATAGCTTCCTAAGGTCGTATTAAATCCCAGAGTTCGACGAAAAAAAAGACATATGTGCTTTATCCAAGGGTGACTCGTTATGCTACCAATAAAGAAAATACTTTTCCCTTCCTCTTTTTGGGGTATATTTGATTTTTTTTGTCTTTTTCAATAATTTTGGAAAAAGAATAAAATAATGTTACATTACAAAGGAGGAACGAGTGTTGCAAACATATAAGTTCAAGGCACAGGGAAAAGACTGATATTCAGAGTAAGGACACTCAAGAAAAATCCTCCAGAGGCCAAAGGTGTCAAGACACAAAGGCAAAGTGCTACGGGCTTGCATATAAGGCATGTTTTAGATGGTTCAGTTGAGAGCAACATGGAGTCAGCATTAGGCCAAAGACGCAGGTATGCAAATGTGATTAATAAAACACACAATGGTAATGTCTTTCGATCTGAATTTAATGAGCCTAGAGAAGGTAAGCTTGGTGGTTTTTCATATTTAGAGAGTCTGAAAAACGTAAAAGGAGACTCCAGTGGGGTACCTTTTTTGAAGGTAGTATAGTCGGTTCGAAAAAGGGGTAAACTAGCACTGACAAGACATTTATTCAAAACTATTTTAACGAGTGTGATAAAGACAAGATCACTTGGCCATTTTTTCATTTTTAAGGAGTTTGGAAAAAACTTAACTATGGACTCCGTCGGGAATGTTCTTCTAGACCATTTTAACAAGTGTGAAAGAATAAGGTCACTCGATGATCTTTTCAATTTTAGGGAGTCTGAAAAGAGATTAACTATGGACTCCGTGGGGGTTCATTTTTTGTAAATTTAGTCCTGCAGGCCCGAAAAAGGGTTAAAATGATACCTGAGAGTACTCTTCTAGAGAACTGAAGTTCTTTGGAGTATACCTTTGTTCGTACACTTGACCATCCAGACCTAAAAAGGGGTAAACTACCATCGGATAGATGTGACTTTCAAATTTTAGTTTAACAAGCGTGAAAGGCCACAAGATCGCTCGGTAATCTTTTCATGTTTAGAGGGTGTGAAAAGGGCTTAAAAAAAGACCCGTTATGTCTTTTGGGAGTCCCGAGGGTGAGGTCAAGAGTGAAAAGGAATCATGCAAATGAGGCTCAAACTCGTAATTAGGAAAAAAAACAAGGACTCCCAAGTGTACAGTGATTAGAGACGCCATGGACACCATAATGTAACCAAGATCTACCTAAGGCATCCATGTTCTGGTAAGCTCTACCACCAACTTGCAACACTTCTAAAGCAACAATGATGGTTCTGTGTCACAGCCTGATGGGATCGATCATATGGAAAAGGGATAAAGACAACGAGATACAAAATTCAAGGAGGAAACCTAACATACATGCTCAATTTGATCATCTGAGATTTTTCCACGGACTGTCAAAAGTTACCCAAAACTCCAAAACAATGTCCTGATACCCGATCATACCCTTCCAATGCAACTCCTGAATCACTCTAAATGGTTTTTGGTTTAAATAAAATGATAAGAGGGGCCAAAAAAGTGACAAAAAGAGGCCAAAAAGTTTATAAATAGATGCTGGTAGCTCATTACCACCATTGTTGATTTGGAAATTGATTTTGGAGAAAAAAAAACCCTTTGATAAAAGTGGTGATTTCGGGAGATACAGTGGATGAAACGACCATCTGTCTGGACCAAGTAAGTATAAACTCTCTCCTCTTGCAATTTAAATCTTTATTTATTCTTTGGGTTTCAAGTTTTTGGGGGGCGTCAACCTTAAAAAGGTCGAACCTAGGTCCACACGGGCTATCTTATGATAGGCCGCGTGTACATTCGAGCAGAGTAAAAATTGCACGCGTGTACATGTGAGTGTCAGCATTACAGCCCGCGTGGACCCCCTTATTGAACGAAATTTTTAAAAAAAAACAAGGGTTAACCATCTTGAACTTGGTGTTTTGCAGGGTGTATGTTCACTGGAGGGAAAAAGAGCATGAAGAGGTTAGTGAGTTGGTCGGGGAAGACCCTAATGCTATGGCTGCCTTAATGCAATGTGAGATGCTCAAGTTCTTCTTATGTTCTTTTAGGCAGGCACAACCTAGGCTACTGAATTCCTTGGTTGATTATTGGCATCCTAATGCAGAGGCCTTTATGTTAGAGGGGCAGTCACTAGTGCCTACGACAGAGGACATATATTTTTTGACTAGCCTCTCCAGGAGAGGGGAACTAGTCAACTTCCGGACATTTCCTTCGGGGCCTCATAACATATCAAAATTGATAGGACTTTATTGTGAGACTGGTACAGACCGATCGAGCTCACAAGTGCCCATAAGAAAGATCACTGACTTATTGCTATAGGCTATTGTGTTTCTTATTGGGCAGATGACTGGTTCTGCAACTCTACATTAGGCGTTCCGTGCATAGATGCACTGTGTAGTCCAGTGCTTAAATGCACAAATATTTGACTGGAGCAGTACACTGCTAGATTGTATGAAAAGGCAGCTGATAGATTGTCAGTCGCAGATGCAGAGGAACTTTGGGTTCAGGACCATTCTATGCTCTTTCTTCTTTGAAAGAGTTCCGAGCTTCAGTCCTCGAGTAGTGGTGCGAGGACATCAGGCCTCTCTTCCTGCAGTTTGTAGATGGACAGTGTTACTGCCACGATAGGGTGGTGGAAGGACCAATGAGTCCTTTGATGATGATTTATTCGCTTGGTTGTCGCGATAGATCCCAGTCACAGAGGATTACCGTTATGCTGTGATTGATTTCTTGAGAGATCTTGAGATACTAGTACCTCCTGGTGAGGAGCAAGGAGATATGGGTAAGTTTATATCAATTGTTTTTATGAAAGATATGTAATTTTTATGTTTTTTTTTTTTTTATATATATCATTTTTTTTTAAACCAGAGTATTTGACGGATATGTGTCTGTTGTGTGCAGATGTGGGACCAGTGCAACATACAGACTATGTGAGGAACGTGCATCATCCTCAGCCAGGGACTGCACCTACCATCATAGGGGGACCAACAGTAGCAGGAGAGCTTCCAGCTAGGGAGGCTGAGAGGGTGTTGAGACGAGTTGAGCGAAACTTTACTTCACTCACCGGCACGGTCCCTATGGCAGAGATTGAGGATTTTCCACCATCTATGCAACTTCATGTAGTGAGGGCACCACAAATGTGGGTCCGATTGTTTCGGGGTTTGGCAAATGCTATTGATTAGTACAATAGGGCCCAGAGGCCCTGACCTTAGTTAGACTTTTCACATGCCAAGAGCACTACTTGTATCTATTTTTTGAGGGTATAATCCCCATGACTCATTATTGGTCATACTTTTGAGGCACTTGTGTCCACCTATGTACTCTAGTGACTATGATATTATATATGGATTTTTATGTATTTTTGTGTCTTATGGATCATTTTTTATTTTAAAAATGTATTTACATGTTTATGTGTATATCCTTTCATATGTGTGCGAGATGCCAATCTAAAATTTGATTAGCTAGAGTATTTGTAATTTGGTTTAATCTCGTAGGAACATGAAAATATGTAATATAATCAAGCTTCATTCTAAGAGATGTACCCTAAGGAATCATCGGTGTAAAGTCGGATCTTGAACACGGTAGACTCTATTTAACTACAACACAACCAGTTGAGCGTCTAAATAGACCCGGAGATGAGAGATACCAAATGACAAGGCATCACGAAGCAACTCAATAATTGCACTATACTCGACGACATTGGTTGTGGTGTCACCTAAACATATACCTCTGGAAGAGAATAACTGGCCTCGATGTGTAAACATTACCCAAGCTTCAGAGGAAAGCCTCTGATTGTGCCAGCTAGCACCGTCTTCATACCCAATGAATACCTCATATTCACTTGACATCTGCCACAGTGACGAAAGACAACATCAAAAATGACACGTCCATAATACTAAAAGAAACTAGAAATTAATAGTACAAAGACTATACATATGATACAAAAAGTTACCCATGGTGACCTACCTATGAATAATACTTCTTGAGGTAGAGCCCATTTCTAGGCTCTACCAAATCATTCCCTTCAAAGTTAAGTCAGAGGTGTGCGGGATGATCTGTTCTCTTGTGAGATCGAGATGCTAAATCATCTAAATAGGCCTCGACTATATGCTTGAAGTCATGGAAAGCAAAAGACATGGCCCATTGAAAGGTTGCTCCAACATTTTTGAGACCAACGGGCATTTTACAATACACGAATGTACCCCATAGACAAATGAATTATGTTTTGTGCTGGTCTTCAGGTTTTATTTGTATTTGATTATATCCCAAAAAACCGTCCATGAAAGAGAAGGCCTCTCAACCCGCACATTCATCAATTATCTAGTCGATGAATGGTGTGGGAAAATTATCTTTTGGATAGGCCTTGTTCAAATCATGGAAGCTTGTACATACATGAATCATGCCTTGTTTTTTATTGACCAGCACAGGATTTGACACCCATTGGGTCAAATGGATAGGATAGATAAAAATGACTTTTAGCAGTTTCTCAACCTCAACCTTAATGGTTTCTTCTTTCATGGGATTAAATGGACAAAGCTTCTGCCGAACAGGCTTGGCATCTGGATAAGTTGTGATTTCATGTTTGACCATTTTTGGATCGATGCCTGGCATTTCCTCGTAAGACCAGGAAAAAATGTCGCAAAATTCTTTAAATAGATCTGTGTAGATTTGAATCTCTCCGGGGGAGCAGTCAACTCTGATAAATACATTCTCCATGATGCCAGGGGTTCTGGAGATATTGATCGGTATGGTTTCAACTATGGTTTCCATATTACCCTCAGCATAGACCTCGTGTGTATCTAAGGGATTAATAGGACAAGATCTATCTCCAGTCATAGTCAAGGTGATTTCTTTGGCTGCAATTCTTCTTAACTCTGGGAGGAACTATGATATGTGATGAAGATCATCCCAGGGTTTGTCTGAACTAGTCATTGCTTCAAGTACTGCTTTGTCAGAGGGAAATATTAAGTCTAATGAATCAGTGTCAGCAAGAGAACCTTGAGCCCAAATAGGCTCCAGAAGAAGATCTAACTCTTGTGCAGGAGTTGGATCTGTGTTGGCTGAAGCTTACTAGACTAAAGAGTACGCTACTTTAGTTGTGAACAAGGGCATGGACATGCCCGGATGCCCTGTCCCATCCATCATGGCTGATAGGGAAGGAAGTATCCATGGATCTTTGAAGTAAGTTGTGCGAAATGATGAGAATTGGAAAATCTCAACTTTATGGTGGTCCGATATGAAATTGACATTGCCTTGAGGGGGTGGGTAATCGAAGGTACCCATCAAATATGGGCACAAACCAACCCTTACATTGACTACACCTGGTTGAGGATTATCAATCAACAGGACCGCGGACACCCCCAATGAATAATCAGGTCTAGAGAAATACAATTGATCAATGGTCACAATCTGGTCCTCGTGTGGAAACAACAAGACACGAAAAATTGTAGAAACCACTGCTTGCATGGCATAAGTCCAACTCCTTCCTAACAAGAGATTGTAGTCGAGGGATGCATCGACTACTTCTACTTCGACGCACATGGTCTTCCCTCCTAAATGCATGGGGAAAGAAGGAATGATACCATGTGGTTGGAACGAACGACTGTCGAAAGCAGTGAGAAGAGTAGGTGATGGAGAGAAAACAGGTTGTCCAAAGGCCTTCCAACATGCCAATGACATAATGCATGTCGAGGCACCTTCATCAACCACTATGCGGAAAATATTTCAAGTAAAATTTTTCATGGGGTGAGCCACTACTATCTGAAATGCTATGTTGTAAGGTAGATGAGGTTTTAAGTCGGTTGTATCCAACATGATGGTACCTGGATTACAAGTCTCGGTAGATCCTAAAGTGGTTAACAAAGCTTTCTTTTGGGAAGGGTAGCTTTGGAGGACCTCCAAAGCGAACATTGCACAAGGGGTTTGAGACAAATCCTCCACCACAGAATAGTTCTGGGTGGCCCTTGCGTTTGGGCTGTGAGAAGCTTTTTTGAATGCGCCTTTTTGGATGCATGTCATTGTTTCACCCAAAGTCTTCTCAATCTGTAGAGGAAGAGATGGGAGATTGGCTTCTTTTCCCTTCTCAAAAGTTCTTGGTTTACTGTAGTCATGGGATCTAGTTGATATAAAAGCATCACCCTTCATCATATACAGATTCACGAATGCGAGATTGTTTGAAGACGGAGAGGGTCCTTGACTGCCCCCTTCCATGCTTGTAGAGGCTTGGGTTAGGTTTTTCCCATGCTGAAATGGATTGGTTAACACAACAAGTTGTTACTGTGTCATAAACTTTTGGGCCTCTGTAAGCTGAGGACGTTGGTGGGTCAGGTGGTCTTCCACGCACAGGTTGCATGGATACCTCACCTTCTGTTTCTTAGTGTTTCCCTTGCCAACATTATTAGTGGGTTTCTTATCCCCCTTACACTTCTTTCGTTGTTTTTTCTTTCCTTTAGGTTGTTGGGTGGCCTTTGGATTTGTCGATTGCATTGTGTGTACATCCGACGTTTTAGTAGGGGGAGCAGCCAAAACAATAGTTTGGATAGCCACTATGTGTTGTATAGACAATTGTTGCAATTGCTTCATCAGTTGCTCAGTGGAATTTGTTTGTTCTGAACCAACAATACCATCGACATGTGGTCCTGCTCTCTGTCTGGTTTTATCAAGTATTGAGCGTGGCGCATCTGGCAAGATCTCATATAATAAACTAGACTTAGAATAGATTAGCTCAAGATGTTGAGCTCTCATGATGGTGTCCTCTTCTAAAAATAATCCCGACGTCATGACGTCTTTGGATAATTTTGGGACCAAAGATTTAAGGAACCACTCGAGAAGGAATGCTGGTGGGAATAGCACCTTAATTAAACTCTTCCAGCATCTCCATTCTCAGATATGATTAGAGATATGGTCTTCTTTTGTCTGTGTGAAATTGGCCAGCAATTTTGTGCCAGCGTCATATCTCATAGGTAATTGGAAATGGTTTAGGAAATCCATTGCCAATTCACTGAAGGAAGAGTGTCTTGAGAGGTCGAGCTCAATGTACCATTTTGTGGCACTCCCAATGAGAGTACATTGAAACAATCGCAATTGTACGGAGTCATCTTTCAACAAGTTAGATGAGCACCAAAGATGGAAGGTAGTCACATGATCTCCTGGATCTTTGTTAGGCTTGGCTTCAAACTTTGGTATGTCCGAAGGAAACTTCATCGGCATAGGGGGCCAATGCAGATCGTGAAATATAGGGTCATTCAACAACCTTTTCAAGTCTAGAAAATGCAAGGTTGCCAGGAAAGGTAGTTTGGGTTGTTCGTGATAACTTGGGAAAAAGGGACCTGGAGTTTGACTGGCACCAGGTTGCCAGGAAAAGTTTGGCTCCTGGCCTGGGTTCTGGTAAAAACCATGGCCATGACCAACATATGGATTCTTTGTGTGAGGAGACATCATTGGTT
>JASDQU010255789.1:0-13712 GCA_032191745.1 Picea mariana
TTATATGGTCGGCGAGCGGGATGTGGCACGGGGCGCGGGATGCGGCACGAAGCGCGGGACGTCCGTTCGAAGGGAGGGGCGAACAGGCACAGGTACGCTTTCATCTGAATGGTAGAAGAATGGTTTATCATGATGTTCTGAAAATTTCTAATATAAAAAATTTATTATACACCGTGAAAAATTCTTGCCTGGGTCATTGATCTTACGGTGGGAATTTTTGTTACTGTCCTTGTGCGTTGCAATTGATTTAGTCATTCTGCCACTGTCATCTCATGCGTTAGCAAATCGATTTTAGGCATGTTTCCTCTCTTATCTTGTGCGTATTAGAAAACCGATAGGGGGCGGATAACCTACGTTTCAAATGTCTACATGATCTGTGTTTTACTGAAAAATCTCTGGGCAATTTTGATCTGTGATTAAGGGTTTAATGGTCTGAAATTGCTGTCATGCGCATGCCAAAATTGCCTGCCTGTAAATCCCATTGCTTTCGTTGATTATTGCATTTTGGTAAGTCGTATTGCATATCGTGGATTATTGCATGCATGTAAATGCGAATGCATTTCATTTTTGATTGACTGTGTGCCAGTAAAATCATACTCCATTTCGTCTGATTATTGCATGCCTGTATATCGCAATGCTTTCATTGATTATTGCATGCTGGTAAGTCATATTGCATATCGTGGATTATTGCATGCCTGTAAATGCGAATGCATTTCATTTGATTGATTGTGTTCTGGTAGAATCGTGTGGCCATTCATTCTGGCAATTGCATCCTGGCATTGTTATCATTCAGAACAGTGAAGAACTTTCGTTCTGCACTTCTTGGGTTGTTTTGTTTTATCCTAATTCCTTCGTCCAGTGTCAGGTTGAGTACTTCCCTGAAGTGTGTTATTTCATCCTTTCTTATGGCTTGGGCGATTACATTCGGTTGACTGTCGGTGAATGTTGCCCCTGGCATGACCGCATTCGTTGGTCTGTTAGACAGCCACCTGTGACAGGCTGCGACCTCTTTCGCCCCATCCACTTGGTTAAAAACGTTGCATGCTGAGCTAAGCGTTCCCCATTATGCATTCAGGATTGACAGCATAAATGGCGTGCCAGTGGTTCCGCCTGGGAGCATCTATGAGTGCGTCTCTCCCAGGGCTCACGCTCATTTATGACTTCCTCATTGAATTCCCACTGAAAAGTTGAAGGTTAAGATGAATTAGTTTTGCGTTTATATTTTATCAGACAACGTTATTTCTGGGACAACGTTCCTTAATTCCGCCAATTATGCAAACAGATGTCAGTCCTGTACATCGTTTTTTAATTGTTACCTTAAGCTATGGTCTGTTATAATTGATATGTGGCCTTATCAGGATTGTCATTTTATGCATTGTCAGTTAAGTTACTATTTTTACATTGCCTTTTAAATACGTGATGGTATTGTACATGTCCGATATGAAGTTACTTGGCCATTGAAGTATTTAATATGAATTCAATATTTAATATTTATTTAATACCTTTAGCATTATTATATTATCTTGAGAAGAATGTCCTTCTAAATTGTGTCATTATCGTTACCTTTGCCCTTTAAGTATGGGAGGGTATTGTAAATTTTCAATTATGAAGTCACTTGTTTAATGATGTATTTAATTATGAGGTAATTAGTAAGGTGAGGTTATTTTACATTGACTTTAGGGACAGATAATTAATTATGACGTTACTTTTGTACCCTTAATGTGGAAATTTTAGTTGTGATATTTTAACTATCCTTATACAGGGTCCCTTTAAAACACTGTTTTAGATAATGTCATTTTAAATATAGAATTGTTATATCTTGTCATTTTAAATAAGGTGATTTATTGATATATTCAAATATCAATGTGATGTTATTATTGGAATATATTCAATATCAATGTGATGTCATCATGTTTTTTTTATATTATYGTTATTTAARTAAKCTCATTAAATAATGAAATTGCTATATCSGGTCATTTCTAAATAAGRTGATTTATTGATATATTCAAATATCAATGTGAYGTTATTATTGGAATATATTCRATATCAATRTGATGTGATTATTCAATATYAATGAGATGTTAATATGTTTTTATACTATTATTAATAGGCTCATTAAGTATTGTAATTACTATATCTTGTCATTTGCAATTATGATGGTTCATGGAATATTCAATTATGATGATAATTTTAGTGCTTAAGTGAAGGAAAAAGGTTACGGCATATCAATGTCGGGAAATAGCGTTTATAGGTTCGCAATTGTAATGTATTGTTGAAATCTGAAAATGTATTGTTCTTACCATATAAACAAGATTGCAAGATGGAGTTGAAGGTGTGACCTTTATTATTTCAGTAATTTTAAAATTTAGAGACGAGTGTTATGGTTATCATATTTGGACGTTAGTATTGATGGGACACACCTGGTGGAACGTCCGAGATTGATGTACAGTCAATTACTCGGAGTTGGCAGTTGAGGGTTGTTGAGTCATCTTCTTATGTTCATCCTGGTTGCGTCATACTCGGCGTCGAGTGGCGACGCAGAGTCGAATAGGTTGTTGTTGTTTTTCAAGTGGCGTCATACATTTCAGTATGTCGCTACTTCTACACGCGCGCACACACCTCAGACAAAAAAAAAATAAAAAAAAATTCACCTGTCACTAGAATGGTTGTCGTAACGGGGAAGGTCGTTACATAGTCAACCTACCCACCTTACTTGTAACAAATCTTTGTTTGAAGGATCAACTTGTGTCCAATGAATTATTCTTCTTGGATGAATTTAGCAGGGAGGATTCTCTTGATTTGAATAGCAGTATCCCTCATATGTATCATGACCATTCTGAAGAAAAGAAAGAGTGGATTCAAGGAGCGATATAGATTTGTATGTTGAGTCTCTTTTCAAAAATTATGATAAGGATAATCGAGATTTCATATGGAATAATTCTTTCACAAACACATTGTTTCAATTAAAAGAGGTTGAGAAATTCAATGACAATATACATATCTCTCTTGCATGCATGCTTTCTTTTGATGATGATAAATTCAAAGGCATTCTTATACATCCTTTATTCTCTCCCTCGGTGCATTGTAGTTATTTTATTGATCAAGGGATTGTAAATGATGAACTTATGATGCTTAAAGAGCCCATTAACTCCATCTTGAACATTGAAGCTTCTAACCATCATTCTTTCAATGTCGAGCCTATAGCCCATCTTGTTGGTTGACAAGTCCTACAAGATGTTGATCACTTTTTCTGGATCTTGATAGGCCCATTACCCTTGCCACATGCGTTTGTTGGTTGGCAGGGTGATCAACACTCTTTATGCATCGTCTTTCAATGCATTAATCAACCATCTAAAATAGATGATGTATTTCTCTATGAAAAAGGTCATGATACCTGACTCCAAGAATGTTTTTCCCGTCCTTTGTACATAAATAATAAATTGGGTTTTTAGCTTATTTAGTTTTGTCTTTCACTTTTTTTATGCTCTTTTTTATTGCATGATCTTTTGTCAAGAGTAAAGTCTGGATCAGTTTTTCCATAGCAATGTCATTATGTAAATATTGTTGATCGATGAAAAATAAGATATATACAGCTGTCATGATGTCCTCCTTTCAGACATCGCTGAAATTGATTTTTTCTTTCAAAACTGTTGTAGGATAGTTGATTTTGTCTTCTTCCCTGTTTCTTCTATCCTTTTCTTCCCTCCATCAAGAGATCCAAAGAGTATACCAGAAACATTCTCCTTGAAACTTTAAGAAGTTTAATATGTTACATATTGTTCCAATGTTATGTATACATGACCAAACTCCCTCATACATACCACTTTCGATAAGTTATTCCTAAAATACCGTCTCATTATTTCCCTTAAACCATATTTTTTCCCATGTTGCATAACTATTCTTTTCAACATTTTTTCTATCATCTACTTCTACTGGTTTGTGAAACTAGACATAGTGAGTTCTAAATCTGTTAGAAACAGATTTCCCTATGGAGTCGCCTGTTTTTTGACACCCAGAAGCACAACGTAATACCCCTTCCTACAAATGGGTTGCAATGCTTGATTATTTATATACATATATATAATAATATACTAGATAGGTGGGACCCCATTGTTTAAATCATGGTGAAAAAGAAACACTTCTCTGAATTGTGCACATAAAACCTTATGAAGCATATTACAATTTGAGAAAAACACAGGAATTTGAACAAGTTTCCACATGCAATCAATGACGATAAGGGATGGCAATTTAAAATTCAAAGGCAAGTGTCAAGGTGACAAGCACTTTGGTTATAACTGTTATACATCTATGATTAAAATTTGAACTTCAACTCACACACACATTGGTTATGACATATTGCATTCATGGCATGGTATTGGTTATGTTTGGTGTACAATAGTTATGGTTTATGCAATTGTTTTGAGGTCAATTTGATCCTTGCAAACTGGAGCTTGTTAGAAATTAATATGGGACATATTATGTTACGGTGATGGAATAAAACTATGGTATAGGAGGGTTTTCATTTCAATTTGGAAAAATGGAAGTAACATGTTGGATTTGAGTATGGTTGATTAATGCAAATGATGAATATTTGGATGCGCTCCATCCTAGCTATGGTTGATTGGAATTAATGAGAGGGTGGAGAAGTGACATGTATTTACTTTACATTGTTCTTACCCCAACTCAAGCTCACCACCCTCACTTTGTCGCACATTTTTGGTTGCTCTGGTTAGTTTTCATTCGTTTCACTCGGTCGTTGGGAGAATAATGGTGGTCTTTGGTTCGATGCTTTCCTCACATGTATGGTGACTCTTTCCCTTCCATTCATCATTGTAACCACACTCTGGATAGAATCTTTTTGTTGGCTCTTAGAATTCAGATACAGGGTGATTGAGTTTTGAAAGATACAATGGGTGAATGTATGTTGTGTCTGTGCAAATGATATTGGTTGGCATTTTGAATATTGCAAGTTGAAATTTGTTTAATGTTCCTTCATGTTGAGGTTATTTGATTATAGTTTCACCTGGGATGGATTATGGTTATGATTGATCCTTGCTATTGATATAATTTATAGAAAAAATATTTTGTTTCCACCCATGTCTCATGGTAGAATCCTTGAGGGTTTTTTATGGTAAACAAAAAAAAAAAGGCAGCCGGTTTTTGCATTCTTTTAATGTGGTTATTTTTTCCTCCTTCTCTATTCATGAGAGGTTTATGGCCCTATCAAGTTTTCATTCCACAGTTTTGAATGTATGCAAAGTTGGTTTTTTACCTGGCATCCACCTTGGAAGAGACTATGTCAAACCTTGTTGTAAAATAGATGGAGGTTTTGGTTTCTGTTACAAACTCCACTTGCAAAATTGTCTCACTCACCTGGCTATTCATACCCCATTCTCCCTTGTCGTGATTATTGCAGAATTCAACTTGGGTTTTGAAATGTTTATGTGTTAACTCAACAAAAAGGAGATTTGTTACTTTTATAACTCCTTGGTTCATTGGTTGACTACCTACAGGAGTCTTGGTTGTTTTTGAAGGTCGTATGATGAATAAAAAAAGGAACACCAGGGTTTTGAACCTGACCTGTCACATAGAAAATAATGAAAGTAGATACCAGCCTTGTATGTTGAGTATTTGTTGGCCTATATTGCACTCCATTTCTCGGTGGGTGAGTTTTAATTTAATTAATGGAATGCTCATGTTGATAACCTATCATATGAAAATAACTCTGTAAGTGAAAAAAAAAATTCTACAGTGGATTGAAATTGGTTATATACTTGTTTTTGGCTCAAGTCATTTGATTTTTTAGAAAAGGGAGAAGCAACCAGCTAATTAAATAAAGTGTATTGAACCCAGACCATTTTTTGGCAATTGAAATCAGTTGATGTAAATGGTTAAGTTCATTGACATGTTCTTCTTCTTGGCCTCCTCATGTCTGCTCTAAAATGATCTGTGTATGATCATTGATAGTTGGAATTATGAATAGTCTGTATATAATTTGTGTTTTTGTTTGATCAAACATGAATGAAAAAAGGATAAGAATTAACTGGCTGAGTTCAATAGTCTTGGAGCTCTGCTTTGGGTTTGATATGGAAGTTGTTGTGTCTTTTACTTTGATATTGCCTACAATTTAAAATGTTTTTTTGGCAATTAAGGGTATGTTATTTTAAGAACAAACGTTATTTAATGGAACAATATCCTTTTCATTTCTTGTTCATTATATCATTTTTCACTCCTTACAATCCCACCATCTTCCTAGATTTATTTTAATTCTGTGTTTTGTTATTGTAAATGACATTTCAAAAGAAATAATAAAAGGAGAAGGGAGTGATTGGTGTTTAAATTGGAAATGGAAGTATTTTTTTGATGTTTCTTGCAAAGTATTCACTGGTGGTCCCCATCCATGCTACCACTTTTCATTCATTACCAACCTCTCATCTTCCCAATAAGCCTATCATTCCTTGTTCAATAGAAATTAATTATTGATTTGAGTATTATGATGAATGGATTGATTGCATGCACTTCTTTTAAGAATGATAGAGCCAACCTTTGATTTTATTTAGGTAGGCTTGGTGCATGGATTGTCAATAGTTTTCATAACTAATTGGAACATTTCTTCGGGATGATATTTTTCAGCAGAGCTAGTAATGACAAATGTAATAAAGGAAGGGGAAATTGGAAGAGGGGTCATAGAAGACCTCAGTTATCCATATATTTTGATGTTGACCCAAAGGAATTGAATCATATTTTCTAGTATAGGCTCTTTAACCTAGTAGGCCATGGAATCCTCCAGCCTCGACCTGAAAGAACTCCTTTCCAAGCACATCGAAATTTCTCTGGTGTCTGAGTCTCTCCCCATGTGTCAATGTGACCAGAACCACCCGCCAATGATGGTTGGAAAGAGATTTTCTACCAGCTTATTGTTCACCACGACGGTTAGCCAACTGCATAATTTCCTTCACCACAACCTCCACCACCAATTAATCTGAATGCCCAAGTCTCCCATGTTGTCTCACATGTACAGTCATCCCATGCCACTAAGAGATTAAAAATTGATGTCCTTGAGCCTGTACAGGACAAGGGAAAATGGGTAGCTACTTCCTCCGACTCATCCAAGGAATCTTTCAAATTAGTCTCCTCTCACCTCCATATTAAGGATGATTGTTCTATTATCATCGTAGTTCAACCTCAAGGTTATAACCAACCAAAGGTTGCCACAGGAAATTGAAAAGGGGACAGCAATGAGAAGAAGCCTAATGCCTCTCATAGTCAACATGGATTTTGATGATGATTAATGTTGTTTTATATGTTGAAGACAATATTTTTACTTCAACAAAGTTTTAGACAAAAAGTATATATTTAAGCATTCTTTTTGGGACAACATGGATATAATATTTTTTTTGGATATGGTCACATTATATTTTGCTGATATTTAGAATATTTGATCACAATTATGAGAATGGGTGTTACAAGGAGGATATATTTGAAATCAAATGATTGAGTTTTATATTTCATGTTTGATGATTATTAAAAGAAATAGTTGGGAGTCACAAGGGGTCCCACCTATTTAGTTATTATTAATTAGACCTTTATTTATATATACTATTTTTACTTATCTCAACTAATTAGTTAAGCTAATTTAGCTTAACTAAAGAAAGGTAGTTGAACTACCATAACTTATTGAAAAGGAATAAAAAATCAATGAGATGAAGAGATAAGAGGAAGAGAATAGAAGGAGAACTATAGCCATAAGGTTTTCTTTATACTAATGAGATACTTTCAACTTTCATTCATTCAGAGTTTACTAGAAGGCTTAACCCTCTTGATGATAGCAGGGTCTTATTGAAGGCAATGTGATTCAAAAACCTAAATCATATATTTCAACAACTTGTTTTAAAGGTGTATGATTTATCTTTGGTATTCTATGTATTCTTGTTTGTTTATGAATTGAATTTCATGATTGATAAAGAATATCTTGTAGAGTCAAGTGACATCATTTTGTGGCAAGCTGACCCAGATCTTTAGCTTCGGTTTTCTTGTTGTTGTCAGAATCTTTTTGTATGGTTCCCATCAAAGGCTTGTAAATATGACTTTGGTCCCTATCCTCGTAGGGGTTTGTAAACATAACTCATTTTTGTATCTTAGAATGAAATAAATGAAAAATGATATTGTTGTTTTAGTCTCACACATGTGCTTTAATGATTTGATTCATTCTTTTGATTTGATCTCCATGTACACATTATTGTAATTTCTATACACATTCATGTAATTTTTGTTTAATTTTATTTCTTTTACATTGTTACATATCATAGATAAAAATTGGCCTTGATCCCTTGTAATTAATATTGGTGGATTAAGTGATTGTCTTAAGGCTATAAACCCTGAGTGACATTCCCAACTATCTTTCCTTAGCTCGAAAAGATCCATAAATTCTTGAGTAAGTTTTTCCATACCTTTTCCTCAACATTTATCTGGCGACCATACTGGGGAAGGAAAAAAAACTCATTATCCATATTTTCCTGGTTCTTCTATTTTAATATTTTGTATTTACTATTTAAATTTTTGTTTATAAGATTATTTATTTATTTATTATGTTTTCATGAATTTATCGAATCCTAACTTACATGTTCATGTATAAATCTAATTTGAGTTTGAATGAAAAATCATCTATGTTTAGTTGTCCTCTTTTCGAGGGTAACTCATGGGAATCTTCTCCTAACCATATTGATGATTTCCTTACATTCTGTCAATCTATTGGGGTTTATGATATACATCCTTATTCATATATTTTTCCACTTCCCCTTCATGGTAAAGCAAGAGACTGGTCTAGGAGGATATTATTTAGTCAAATTTTCATGGGAGAATCACTTTTTATAAAATTTCTTATTGAATTTCCTCCTCTGCCTATTTTTCATCACTTTGAATTTCTACCTGAATGGATCTGTGATCCACCTCGATGTAAATTTTTCAATGGTCCTCACGAAGAGTTGACCTCTGAATTTTTTTTAAAGGCTAAACATGAATATTACATGAATCATCATCTCTTCTCAAATAGTCAAGAAGGCAATCATATGCCTTTGTATGTAGAAATATGTGATGATTCTTACCCTGATCAACCTACCCACCTTACTTCTGACAAATATTTGTTTGAAATCTTCCCATTTAATGAGAACCTTATTAACATATATCCTACTCGGGATCAACTTGTGTCCAATGGAGTATTCTTCTTGGATGAATTTAGCAAGGAGGATTATCTTGATTTGAATAACACTATCCCTCATATGTCTCATGACCATTCTAAAGAAAATGAAAGAGGGGATTGAAGGAGCGATATAGATTCATATGTTGAGTCTCTTTTCAAAAATTCCCATAAGGATAATCAAGATTTCATATTGTAGAATTCTTTCACAAACACATTATTTAAATTCAAAGAGGTTGAGAAATTCAATGATGATATACATATGGATTTTGCATGCATGCTTTCTTTTGATAACGATAAATTCAAAGGCATTCCTATACATCCTTTATTCTCTACCTTGGTGCATCGTAATTCTTTTCTTGATTATGGGATTGTAAATGATGACCTTATGATTCTTAAAGAGCCCATTAACTCCATCATTAACATCAAAACTTCTAACCAACATTCTTCCAATGTCAAGCCTAAAGCCCATCTTGTTGGTTGGAAGGTCCTGCAAGATTGTGATCACTTTTTTTGGATCATGATAGGCCCATTACCCTTGCCACATGCATTTGTTGGTTGTAAGGGTGATCAACACTCTTTATGCATCATCTTTCAATGCATGAATCATCCATCTAAAATAAATGATGTATTTCTCTATCCAAAAGGTCATCCTACTTGACTCCAAGAATTTTTTTTCCCTTCCTTTGTACATAAATAATAATTTGGGTTTTCAATTTATTTAGTTTTGTCTTTCGCGTTTTTCTATTCTTTTTTATTGCATGATATTTTGTTAAGAGTAAATTCTGGATCAGTATTTCCATAACAATGTCATTCTGTAAATATTGTTGGTCAATGAAAAATAAGATATTTATAGATGTCATGATGTCCTCCTTTCAGACGTCACTGAAATTTATTTTTTCTTTCAACATTGTTGTAGGATAGTTGATTTTGTCTTCTTCCTTGTTTCTTCTATCCCTTTCTTCCCTCCATCCTAATATCCAAAGAGCATATCAGACACATTTTCCTTGAAAATTTAAGAAGTTTTATATGTTACATATTATTCAAATGTTATGCATACATGACCAAACCCCGTCATACGTACCACTTTCCATAAGTTATTCCCAAAATCCCATCTCATTATTTCCCTTAAAAAATATTTTTCCCCATGTTGCATAACTATTCGTTTCACCAGTTTTTCTATCATCTACTTCTATTGGTCTGTGAAACCAAACATATTGAGTTATAAATCTGTTAGGAAAGAACTTCCCTCTAGATTCACCAATTTGTTGAGGCTCAGAAGCACAACATAATACCCCTGCCTGCAAATGGGTTGCAATGCCTTATTACATACATACATCCATACATGTTGGATTATTGAGAGGGGGAGTGAATCAATAATAGAGAAATATAATCATTTTTAACCATATAATCCAAGTGTTATATCAACGAAGCATTATCATCCAATAACTACAGAGTAAATAAGAAATGAACAAATGAACAAACAGACACATACACAGTACACCAGTGTTTTACGTGAAAACCCAAATTGGGAGAAAACCAAGGAATGTTTTTTCTTATATGTATTGAAGAATTACATTCATTGGAAGCACCAACTTCCTTTGTTTTCTATCTACAACTAGAAGGAGGATCCAGCCCCCTATTTTCTCAGGCTACAACCTGATGGAAGCTCCAACTCCCCCATTCTATGGCTACAACTAGAAGAAGGCTACAAGCCCCTATGTTCTCCGGCTACAACTTGAAGGTGGCTACAACCACCTGTCCCTGCCTCATCCTACTACCTTGAAGTAGAAGTCGAAAGAGGGAACCATTGTCAACCTATCACTGTGAGATATACCACTGTAAACCTGTACCAATAAATATGAACCATGCATCAACCATGCATCAACTTGTACCTCAACCTATAATCAACCTGTACCATAAACAAGTGCATCAACCATGCACCAACCTGTACCAAATAACCTGTAATCAATCTATACCATAAACAAGTGCATCCAACCATGTATCAAGTATGTACTAATCATGTGTCAACTACTCATCAACCATTACTCATCAATATGTACCAACATCATCAACTATACACCTCATGTATGTGCCAACTCATCAACTACTTGTCTCAACCATGTACTCAACATATACCTCAACCAATATCCCTCATCAATTTCATCATCCAAATCTAATTTGTAGCTTTGTAATAGACCTAGTGTATATTATCACATTCCTGCAAACCTTCCTTACCTTCAACAACAATAGACTATCATTTTCATCAAACTTTTCTTTAGTCTCACATGCCTAGTTTTGGATTAGTCAACAACCCTAACTTGACGTAATCATAACTTTGTAACGATAATGTATAAATATATTAAATTGATACACAATGTTATTCAATGTGTTTTATTCAATTCCTCCATGTTTCACTATATGGAACCTCTCAGAAAAGGAGTTATAGCAAAAATGACATACCTCGCTGAATTCTGAAATATTCTAGAGAGTGACCTTGTAGAGCGTGCCCCGCACGAAATATTTATTGAATTGATCTAAAACCTTTACAAAAAATACTATAGACTATACTATAAGAAACACATTTTTTTTCAATGAATTTTTATCTTTTATTAAGAAGTTATGACGTTTTTACCCGAAACACCTGTTTTTGACTAGTTTCAGGACTAGCCACAAACCCTATTTTCCATGGAGCGTAAATCCAAAAATACAATGAACCAAAAGCTAAATTTTTTACCAAAGATACTTGGATATTTTTTCCCAATGGCATAGAAATTTCACGGTCTAAATCATTATAGAAAAAATGTTATAGCGAAAATGGTGAGATGACCTGTAAATAACATACCTTAGAAAGCACCATCAAAAGAATTTATCCTTCCTTGCATTTCGGCCTTCTTTTCTTCACCTTCCCTCAGAATTTTAGCTTATATATCCTTGGTTACCTCAGAAAACTATAGATATTCAATATTCTCAACTGTGATTAAAATAAGGGAGCCTTGCCTCTTATTTATACTCTCCAAGTAGCTTCCTTAAAAACATCTTCTAGGTCACTTGGCCCCACTTTCCTTATTTTAGGGTTAACCCACTTCTAATTTATCCATTAAATCTATTATTGAAATAATTTATTTTGTATTCACTTTGAATTATAATGCATTCATTACTTCACTTTATTATTTACCTTTTAAAATCTCTTAAACCACTTTGACTACTTTGACCTTTTGGGGCTTCTAGATGACATATGAGGCTCCTCCAACTTCGTAAGGCCATAACTCTCAAACCGTGAGGAGTTATGTGACTTTCCACATACCACCATAAATGGAATGAAATGTACTATCCATACATAATAGTATTAGTTGAAAATGTATCATAAATTATACCGTTATCCATAAAAAAAACTTGTGTCCATTACCCAAACATGGGGTCTCCAACTTCTCATGGCCATAACTCTCTAACCATGAGGAGTTATGTGACGTTCCACATACCACTAGAAATGGAATGAAAAGCACTATCCATATAGGATATCATTATTCCACAATTAATCATGGGTTCTCTTACTCCTCAAAGCGTCTTCCCGTGAGGGATTTCACCATAAGGGGACCACTTTAGAGTTCATCCATCTTTACTTCTTATCAACCATGACAAGGAAATAATGAGTCATGTTTACATCAAACAATATTGGGTCCATTACCAAAACCTTTGTTTTGTGGGGCTTTATTCAAGAGTTGACATCAATGACAACCAACCTTAATCAATAATCTCCCCCTTTGGCATTGTTGGCAACACTCTGACGCAATACTGGAATCATATCACTCATTCTCCCTCTGGAACCATGCCTCTGTCCTCTGTATCTGATAAATTTACCTATATCCTCTCCATCTGATAAATCTGATTCCTCTGGAGCCATGCCTCTTTCCTCTGCATCTGATAAATCTCTCCCCCTTTGTCATCAATGGCAAAGGTATCTTTCCATCTAGGGTTTCTCCCCCTGAATGAACTGTCCTCTTATGGTGCTTCCTCACGTACATCTATGACATATAAGATAATCATTCAAAAAGAATTAAAAAATAATTCATTTTGGAGTAGAAATAACTCCAAGTCTTTGGCGAAGATATTCAAAGGCTTCTCGTGAAAGTGGTTTTGTAAATATGTCTACCACTTGTTCTTTTGTGCCCACATACTCAACCCTGATGTTATTTTCTGCAACCTGTTCCCGTAGAAAGTGATACTTGATTGGAATGTGCTTCGTCTTGGAGTGCATCACCAGGTTTTTTGAGATACTGATGGCACTTTTATTATCACAATATATTGGAATGGATGCATCATACTCAACCTGTATATCTGTCAAAGTTTGTTTCATCCAAAGAACCTGTGTACAACATACTGTTGCTGCAATATACTCTGCCTCGGCTGTAGATAGAGATATTGATGATTGTTTCTTTCTTAGCCATGATACCAAACACTCACCTAAGTAGAATCCTGTTCCACTGGTGCTTTGTTGGTCATCAATAAAACCTGC
>JASDQU010255791.1:3906-15543 GCA_032191745.1 Picea mariana
CTTGCGACACACTCTTCGCAATCATTCCATTTTTATTGAGTTTTGGGAACTTTTAACCTTTTCCCTTTCTCTATCTGTTGAAGCCATTCTGATCATAATGAGTTGTCTCTGTGAGTTCTGAGTCATTCTTAGCCTTGTCTAGATTCTTTTTGGATTATAGACCTAGATCTAGACCTAGACCTTGCCATGCCTTTCCACATGTATATTTTCATATCCTTTTCATTTCTTTCCTTGAATTGCCTTGTCTTTCCTTGCATTTCCATACCTAGACCTAGACCTAGACCTAGACATTGTCTTGCCATGAATTTCCTTGTCATTGATGCAGGAGCATCGCTCCACCTTAGCAACACGCTAACATCCGAACTCATCAAAGAGAATTCAAGGAGGGGAAAGGCACCAATCCTCTCATTTTTCCCTCAAATTTAAATTTTAAATGTAATTAAATGGAATTAAATGTTTTAAGGCTGATAAGAGCCAAGTTGATGCCTTTGTACAGGCTGTAGATGTAATTTCCTTTAATAGTATTGAGTTGTACATATCTTGAGCATCGCCTCAGATATGAAGTGTTTATGTTCATTCAATGTAATATGCCTCAATATTTAGGTGTTGTAAATGGTGATTAGACATTTCTACTGTAGCTTGGAGGGACGGCTCGAGGATCCCCTCTTTTGTAAAAAATCTTGTAATCAATTATTCATTAGTCATCGAGGAGACAGAGAAGAAGAGATATTCAAGACTCTGTAGTAGTCAGAGCTCACACATTCTATTTGACATTCTAATATTAATACAAATGAACAGGTTTCACTGTTTATGGAATCTTCTGTGGTGAATGTTTACTTTATGTTAAATGTGTGTTTATGAATGTATGTTGTAGATGTATGATAGGTTTCCATCCGCATGGATAAGATAGATTTCAATTTATGTCTGTGAGTTTGTTAAAACGTTATGGGTTCTTTTAGGTTGTGCAAGGAGTGCATGACAGAGTATTGGAAACTATGTAGCTGGCGCAAGGAGTGCACATATGAAATTCAAGTGGAATTCAGAGAAGAACGTGCTAGGAGGGAACACCAGAATAGTTTACAGACTCAGGGAGGAGCATAAAGGTTGTTGAAAACCTTGGAGGACAGATTGTGCAGAGAAGGCACATAAAACAAAATTTTTGAAGATTTTGTAGAGCTCTTCCAAAAGGGCATTGAACAAGTGCAAGGAGTGCATAGGTGAACTCTTCTTTGAGTTATGAGGAGAGAAGTGTCAGAGGAGGACACTCACATATTTGTTGAACACTTTGTAAGCTCAGCAAGGAGTGATTTGATCATAAGTTTCCAAGAGGGCACATATATCACATCAAGGAACAAAAGGGACAGAGGCCTCTCAAGTATGAGTAGTTAAAGCTCAAGGTAAAACAGAGTTGTTGAACACTCTGGAGGAAGACATGTGCAAGCACTGTACCAGGCCAAAACTCAGAACAAGTGTTGAAAGACAACCGTTTGAAGGCCATCCAAGGGAAAGGAGTGTGCCAGAGGTAAATTGGTTTCAAATTTACAAATCTCAGGAGGGATAGTTCCTTTGCACACAAAATCTTAGCTGAGAGGAGGAAAAGGATGAGACACTTCGAGGTCCGAGCCACAAACAAGCTCAGGAGGAGAAATGAAAATTTGCATGTAGAGTGCAAGTATGTGCCAGAGCCCAAGTCCACTCTAATTGACACAAGCTCAGGAGAGTTAGTGCAAGGGTTGAGCCGACGGACTTGTTCCAAGTCCCAAAGCTCAAGAGGAAAAGCACAAGTCGAGACTCAAAGTAACTGAGCTTGTAGGAGAAGGTTAAGAAGCCGAACCTTTGAAAATTATTTAGAAATCCTTCATTCAAAGGAAGGCATAGCCACAACTGAAGAGAAGTTACAACAACCATTAGATCTACTATTGGAAGCAATCTAGATTGTCAGATCAGGGTCCAAGACAAAGGAGGAGCGCACCGAGTGTTGGATCC
The DNA here is from genome assembly GCA_032191745.1 of Picea mariana. Taxonomy (NCBI): domain Eukaryota; kingdom Viridiplantae; phylum Streptophyta; class Pinopsida; order Pinales; family Pinaceae; genus Picea; species Picea mariana. The sequence goes on from JASDQU010255791.1 coordinate 5,893, forward strand.
AAGTAAAGTGGATGAGTCTTAATTCTTTAAAAGCTCACATAAGAATGGGATACCAGAAGTCCCAAAGTCTCGAAGCCAGCCGAGACCTTCCATCATCTAGAGAGACAAGAGGCAGCATATCAAATATTATGGGGTTATAGCCCTCTGGAAGAATTGGAATGAGTATGAGCCAAGAACTCTCGAAGAGCCAAGAGCTGAAGTAGACCCTGGTCATTGGTTCCCAGCGGACGTGGCACCATATCATGGCATCCGGAGGGTAATCACTCTAGGAGAGAGGGAGTGCAGAGGGGTGAAGGACTCTCTAAGGGTCGCGATTCGAAGCAGATCTAGTCCTTCCATCGAGAGGGAAACTATCAACCAGGAGAAGGGTTCAACAGGTAGAGATTTTGGAGTTCAGAGGAAGTAGGGTGCAGAGTCATGAGGACTCTTGAATTATCAAAGTTACGAAACATTGAGGAGATTAAGCTCTGGTTCATAGTCCATGGTCGCATGTGGGAAAGAACCTATCCCAGAGAGCTAGTGTCAGCTTTTATTTAAAATTCCAAATAGGGAGTAGGGACTTAATAGGAGCCCGCGGGTCTGATAGGACCTGCGACTAGGAGAAAAGGGGGCCTATGTAAAGTAATTTTGGGTTCCTACAGTGGACCAAAGAGTTAATTCGGCTCATCTTTGTGAAGATTCTTGGCCGGGAGGTCGCAGAACCCCCAGGAGGGGAGGGGCGTTGCATCAAGTGGTATCAAAGCCACAAAGTTTAATTTTTGTAGGTCATAAGAGATACTCTGATACCATCAAGAGGTATCAGATCTTAAATTTTATCTATAGATCATAGGAAAAGGGGACAAAGAGATAATATGATAACATCAAGAAGTATCAGAAGTTAAATTTCACCTATAGACATCAGGTGAAGGGAGATAGGGTGTTGATGCTTTGTGAAGTGATTGTTTGCAAGTGTGCAACAGTCAAGTAGACAACCAGGTGGGTTGTAGGAGAAGAAGGAGACACTCTCAGTTGCAGAGTGGACAGTAGACAGCCAGGAGGGATGAAATCAAAGAAATATGGATACTAAATGCCATGAGCGTGGTCAAAGAGAAGACTACCAGCAGAAAATAAAATCAGAATCTAACAAGGAGATCAGTGAAATAAGACTAGAAATGACCAGGCTATCACTGAAGATGCAACAGGAGGAAAATGTATGATGGAGGTACGAATGGCCTTTGAAATAGAAAGAAAAGTAGCATGTTCATAATTTGTTGGCCGGAAGGTAGCAACAAGTGTTAAGGAGATGGTTGAGGCAGACTAAAACCCTCAATGACACAGTGGAAGTGATTCACATATCTGAGCCAAAAGCAGGAAAAAGCATCAATGATGAGGAGGAGAAGGGATCACAGGATCTCATGAGTTTCCAGGAGGGAAGTAATGGAAATTTAAATTGCCAGGTAGGCAATGAGATGAGATCAGTTGATCTCATAGACTTCTAGGAGGGCAGAAGTGAAATCACAGATTTCCAGATGGGAAGGGGGAAGACATGAACTCAATTGAGAGTTCATATCAACAAGGAGAGATGATAGAGGAAGATCAGAGGTGTGTTCTGATCATTGGGGAAGTTGAGATATTCCTACCACACAGCCCAGTTGAGGCCAGAGCATGTGTTGTAGATGCAGTACCAGAAGAAGAAGATCATTATGAGGAATGGCTCAAAATTTTCAGCTAAGAAGTTGAACAAAAGATGATTACAGAACTGAAGCCTATAGCAGAAGAGCAAACATACAACATAGATTTCACTGATCTGTGTGAGCAACTAGAAGCCCTGGAAAGAAGAGTAAAAATGCAGAGTCAACACATCCAACAGGTTAGGTTGGAAGAAAATGGAGAAGAGTTCCATTCCAAGGAGCAGCTGAGGTAAGATGGATTTGTACCAGTAGAGGAGTTGGAAGAAGCTGAGCTATCAAAGGGGATGACTGGACAACATTCCAGTGAGTAGACTGCAGCAGAGTGGCCAGCCAGTGCCACATGAAGTGAAGGTATAATGGGAGGTCAAGTTGGTCTTCTCATTGATCAACATGATGAGATGCAGCAGAGCATCCTGCAAATAAGAAGCCAACAAGAAGAGGAGTTGGAAGAGGTGATTGAAGAGATAAGGAGGTTGGTGTTGAGGTCAACACAAGAGACTGCCACCCATGAGAAGCTAAGTAGAAGAAGAGAACCTGCAATAGTAGCAGGGAAGAAGTAGCAACAACAAAAAAATAGAGGAGTAGGAGGACAACTCCAAACGAGAGTTTGGGGTCCAGGGGGATTTCAACAACAGAGCAGAGGATCTCATGAGCAGGAGCTCATGATTTTCCCAACAGTGGAGTATGATGAAGGAGCATCACTCCACCTCAGCAGTGCCCCATCATTCCAACTAATCAAAGCACATTCAAGGAGGGGAGAGGCGCCAATCCTCTCATTTTTCCCTCAAATTTAAATTTTAAATGTAATTAAATGAAATTAAATGTTGTAAGGCTTATAAGAGATGATTTGATCCCTTTGTATAGGCTGTAGATGCAATTTCCTTTAATAGGCTTGAGTTGTACATATCTTGAGCATTGCCTCAGATTTGAAGTGTTTATGTTAATTCAATGTAATCTTCCTAAGTATTTAGGCATTGTAAATGGTGATTAGATGTTGAGTATGTGTTATATTCTTTGCACGAGTAGTAGTGTCGTGTATTTAGGTGGTTTTTTGGCACATGGTTTTTTCTGATGGTTTTCTATTTACGGTTAAGGAATTAGGGTTTTGGACTAATCCAGGTCATTGGGTTAGGGTTTCAGATGTCGCTAGATCCTCTATGTATATTGTATTGTAAACAATGTATCACTATGAATGAATATAGAATATGCTAGTTTTCCCGGTTTGGGTTTCCAGGGGAAAAATATTTGTGTAATGTTTGTATTTGCCATTGTATATTTTCTGTTCTTTTCTGAATATCTGTTTACAGTAGATATTGTACAAGGTTAGAATTTACATTAGACACCACTAGTGTAGCTTGGAGGGAAGGCTCGAGGAGCCCCTCTTTTATAAAACAATCTCGTAATAAATTATGCATTAGTCATTGAGGAGAAGGAGGAGAAGAGAGAGTCAAGACTCTGTAGTAGTCCGAGCTCACACATTGTATTTGAAATTCTGATATTAATAAAAATGAACAGGTTTCACTGTTTATGGAATCCTATGTGGTGACTGTTTACTTTATGTTGAATGTGTGTTTATGAATGTATGTTTTAGATGTATGATAGGTTTCCATATGTAGGGATAAGATAGATTTCACTTTCTATCTGTGAGTTTGTTAAAACATTATGGTTTCTTTTAGGTTGTGCAATGAGTGCATAATAGAGTATTGGAAACTCTGTAGCCAGTGCAAGGAGTGCGCATCTAAAATTCAAGTCGAATTCAGAGAAGAATGTGCCAGGAGGGAACACCTAAATAGTTTACAAACTCAAGGAGGATCCTTAAGGTTGTTTAACACCTTGGAGGAAAGATTGTGTAGAGAAGGCACAGAAAACATAATTTTTGAACATTATGTAGAGATCTATTGGGAGGGCATTGAGTAGGTGCAAGGAGTGCATAGGTGAACTCTATTTCGAGTTCTGAGGAGAGAAGTGTCATAGGAGGACAATCATAAATTTTTTGAACATGATATAAGCTCAGCAAGGAGTGCTTTGAGCATAGGTTTCCAAGAGGGCACATATATCCCTTTGAGGAATAAAAGGGACAAAGACCTCTGAGGTCCAAGCAGTTGAAGCTCAAGGTGAAACAAAGTTCCTGAACACTTTGGAGGAAGACTTGTGCAAGGAATGCACCAAGCCAACACTCAGATGAAGTGTTGAAAGACATTCATTTGAAGGACATTCAAGTGCAAGGAGTGCACCAGAGGTAAAGTGGATTCAAATTTACAAAGATCAAGAGGGATAGTTCCTTTGCACAAAAAATCTCAACTGAGAGGAGAAGAAGGCCGAGACACTTCGAGGTCTAAGCCACAGACAAGATGAGGAGGAGAAGTACAAGTTTGTACGTAGAGCATAAGTATGAACCAGAGCCCAAGTCCACTTTAGTTGAAACAAGCTTGAGATTTAGCACAAGTGGTGCATCGACGGACTTGTTCCAAGTCCCAAAGATCAGGAGGAAAAGAACAAGTCGAGACTTAAAGTAACCGAGATCGTAGGAGAAGTTTCAGAAGATGAACCTTTGGAAATTATCGAGAAATCCTTCATTCGAATGAAGTCACAGCCACAGCTGAGGAAAAGATACAAAAACCGTCAGATCTGTTGTTGGAAGCGATCTGGACTGTCAGATCAGTGTCCAGGACAAAGGAGGAGCTCACCGAGGAGGAGAATAGATCCCAGTCATTGGATCTAGGCATGAAGGACCAACAAGCGTTGGATCCAGGTAAATTGCACGAGTATTAATTCTTTGAAAGTGCACAAGAGAATGGGATATTAGAAGTCTCGAAGTCTCAAAACCAATTGGGACCATCCATCGTCTAGAGAGACAAGTGGCAATGGATCAAAGAGTCTATGGTTATATCCCTCTGGAATAATTGGGGCGAGTATGAGCCAAGAACTCTTAAAGAGCTGAGAGCCGAAATAGATCCTGGTCGTTGGTTTCCAAGGGACATGGCACCATATCATGGTGTCTAGAAGTTAAGCATTCTATAAGATAGCGACTGCAGAAAGGTGAAGGACTCCCGAAGGGCCGGGAGTCAAAGCATATCTGGGTCTCCCATCGAAAGGACAACTGTCAACCAGGAGAAGGGTTTAGGAGGTAGAGATTTCGAAGTTCAGAGGATGTAGGGTGTAGAGTTGTGAGGACTCCCTAATTCCCTAAGTTATGAAGACTTGAGGATATTAAGCCTCAGTTCATAGCCCATGGCTGCATGGGGGAAAGGACCTATCCTAGAGAGCTAGCGACTATTTTTATTTAAAATTCCAAATAGGGAGCAGGGGCTTAACAAGAGCCCGTGGGTCTCACAGGACCTGGTCTGAGGAGAAAACGGGGCCTGTGTAAGGTAATTTTGGGCTCCAGCAGGGGCCCGAAGAGCCAATTCAGCTCAAATTTGTGAAGATTCTTGATCGGGAGGTCGTAGAACCCCCAGGAGGGGAGGGGTGTTGCATCAGTCATGCCTTGTCTTGCCATTTTTTATGTCATGGTTTACTTCATGGTACATGTAATGGTATAGGTCATGGTAATGGTGTAGGTGTAGGTATTCATCTAGTTCTAGGTATAGGTCATGGTTAAGGTCTAGGTCTAGGTCTATGTTATGGTCATGGTTTAGGTCTAGGACTATTTCCAACATGTCCTTGAATAGATTGAGGAGGCAAGTTGCAACTCGTGATAAAAATCAAACCAAGACTCAGATGAAAAAACCATTAGTTTCATTGGATTTGGGGCATCTCATTTCATCTAGTGGGGCCCCTCCACTGTTATTTTGTTTCCCAAAAAAGTCTTTGTTGTAGGATCTTCAAGATATTGTTTCTCTAAAAATAAAAAATTCTAAACAAGAGGTCGATTCTCAAGAACATTGTATTGATTTATTGTGGGTAGTTTCATCACATAGGAATTTTCCAAATAGATGTATGAGAGCTTACAGAACTTCGTTATGCTGCTTGGTTTCACTTTTATGCCCCCAAACCAAATTTCCAACATGTCCCTGAATCACTTGAGAAGGAAATTTGTAACTTGTGATAAAACTCAAACTGCGACTTGGATGGATAAATAGTTGGTTGCATTGGATCTAGGAAAATGGGTTTCATCTAGTGGGTCCCCTCCATTGTCATTTAGTTTCCCAGAAAATCATTTTTTGTAGGATCTCTAGGATTAGGGTTTTTATCAATGAGGCATAGTGAAAATTATGAACAAGAGGTCGATTTTCAAGAACATTGTGCTAGGTGTGTTAGCACATGAAATGTTTAGGAGTAAAAAATTATGACCTTACTCCATGTAAGAGTCTTGGGGTCATGATAGTTTTCATCATCATAAAAGAAATAGGGGTCATCATTGGTATCCTAAAACCTGCCCATTTTCAAGTTTGTTATACCAAATGAGCAATTTACAGTTTCCTATTGCGACAATAACCTTATCCACTATATTATTGTATGTTTCAAACTATGGACTGCAAACTGTGCACTATGAACTGGCACTACGAACCCTCTTTTTCTGATAAATCAAACCCTTTTCAAGTGATATTCATCTAGGAATGAGGTTTTAACTAGTCAACCCATATGTTTCTCCTCAGATGTGGAAAATATTGCAAGTCTTTCAAAAAAATCTAGTTCAATTCGCGTTGCAAACTGGCGTTCTGAACTTAACTAGTGCACTGCAAACCCTCTATTTTACACCAAGATGCTTCGATTTCTGCTTATCTGCGGCTTTTATCCAAGTTGGATTTATGTTATTCTTTTCTCACCTCTTATTTGCAGCATGTTCATCCTCAAATTGTTGTTGTGCATATGATTATAACTGGAGGAATGATTTTGGGTCTTGAGTTTCTCCAAGGTTACTTCAAGTTCCAAGAAGTTTGTAGCAGATTTTGGAAGGATTTATGATCTTGTTGTGCAAGTTTTAAAAGTAAAAATAAATTTTAAATGTAAAAAGGAAGCTACAGGAAATTTTGCAGCGCGTGCTATCAAAGGCGCTACGAACTGGTAATTTGGGACAGTTTGTAGCAAATTAGTACACAATAGAGTCATTTTTTCATAATAACTTTTAAATGTCAGTCTGGGTTTTTCTAAAATTTGTTTTGGAAATGAATCATAATATCATGGTCCTACTGACCAAATATCTTCCTGACCCAGTTCGTCATTTGGGAGAAAAGTTGAAATCATCACCTAAAGGAAAGTTTGCAGCGCATGTTGTCAAAGGCATTGCAAACTATAACAGTTTGATAAATACAAGTTATAGGAGGGATGCCACATGTCTAAGGGGGTTCAAATGGTTTCCTAGGAGGTAGTTGGACATGAGGGACATGTGTTATATCACTAGATCAAGTATCATGATATGTTTTAAAAGGCATTTATCACAATAGATAAGTTCCAAAAAAATAGGAGCTACGTGCATTTTTTGTTTCACCTTCTTGTAACAGCTCCTAGAGAAAACGGAATCCAATGCACCAACTTGGGATTCGACCTCTTTAGATTAGGAAGGATGATACACTATATATAGCAGTGGTTTTGTTGAGGAAAGGGTTGGATTCATGATCCAATAAAGGAGAGAGATGGAAGAGTAGTTTAGTTGCTCATTTGTAAACCTGAGAGACTGTTTGTAATCGACATTTATGCCATTAAAGATTCATGAGAGTTGTTTATCAGATTGTATTCTTTGTTTTCCATTTATCTTTTCATCCTATTTCTTGAATATATTGTAGGTTTTGAGGCTCATAGCTGCCATTGATTGATGGATTCATGAACAACAAAGGATCTATTGTCTCTTTCCCATTAAATCATTGTTTATTGTTTAAGAAATATTTAATTTTTTTGCAGAAAGGATCTCTGTAAAATGGGTGTTATTCCTTTTTTCATATTCTCTATGCTTATAATCATCATTATATAGCCTTTTTTATGGTATAAATTTTGATTGTCTTTGATCTGTACGATGTTATGACTCCATTCCCAATGGAATTCCTTTGCATACAGTTTTTTGTCCTCTCCCTTTCTTACTCAATCTTGTTGGTCCACTCAAGTATAAACCTATTTTAAATCATTTATATTATGATGGGTACTAGGCTTACACCTAAAGCAGTCTAGGTGTGAATTATAGTGCTAAACGTTTTAGCGTTGTTGTTGGGTACGAAGTTGAAGATATTCCCTGGGTTGTATGACACATATTACTACATATTCTTGATGGTGAGAAAGGATTTGTGACATAAAACAATGAAATTTTTCACCATGGCGACTCCACACATTTGAAGAACTTGTTGGTGATTCAACTCAAGTTACAGGAATCCACTAAGGAATGAGATCAAACAAAAAAGGGAAGGAATACACAGGAAGTCTGGGTATCAAGATATTAGTTTCCTTCAACATATCATATACTTTTTTATCGGTTATTTCATTTCCTTTCCTTCATATATCAGGAGAGTCATCCTTTTCTTTGTTTACTCTGATGACCATAACCCTACTACTGTAAATCCCTCTTTGAAAGAAGAATATTTGCATTCTTCTTACATAGTTTATGTTGCCCCTAGTCCTTCATATGAAACATATGAGAACAATGATTGATTTCAAATCCTTCCTGAACATGATCATCTATGTAACCATGTGAATGATACAACTGATTCACCACCTTCTCTAATCATAGTACCATCTTCTACCACCACTGCTGGAATTTGCAATCAATCCATTTAACCTCACTTTCATCCTACTGATGTTCAGTCTAGAAAAAGAGAAAAAATGTTCAAACCCTTAAATATGCCATCTACTCTTCATCCTTACCCTCCCAAGTTTTTAGAATATCTGCATCTTCTTATTGGAGAAGATCATATTATAGATGAGAAGCATTTGAGAGATTTTCAGAATTCCATTGACAATTCGGAAATCATGCATGAGGATGTTGTTATGAGGTTATTTGCCAAATATTTGGTTAGAGATGTTGATTTTTGGTTTAAAAATATAGAGGTTGTTTCCATTGGTTTGTAGGATGAGTTATTTGGTTCATTTTCAAGGTACTAGGGAGAGAAAAAATATATTGAATAATACTTAGCTGAATTTTATGATTTGAAAAGAGAGGAGGATGAATCTCTTGTTCATTGATGCTCAAGAGGTTGAGAAAAATCTCAAAGCCTGTGGAAAATTTTTAGATCAAGTTAAGGATGAGGAATGGAATGCAAACATAGATGACAATGAACATGAACAAGAAGGATTCCATGTGTAGGAGTTGGAAGAGAAGCATGTTGAGGAGCAATATGTTGTCTCTAATTTTGTTAATTATGATCTTCAAGAAGCCTTATGTTTACCTTTATATGATGAGTACAATAACTATGATGAGGATGATTTCCAAAAAATATCAGAAATATCCTTTCATCCAAAAAATGATTCATTTCAACAATATTATGAAAAAATTCAACCCATTTATGACAATTATGACCTCTATCATAGGGAAAATTGTGACTTAGTTGGAGGTAAGTCATTTCCCTTATGCTTTTCTTCATCTAATATTTTAAAAGAAAAAATTGAAGTTTCTTATAGAGTGTTTGTTATCGGACTAATCGGTAGGTGCGGACACTAACTGATCTCCCTAGATCCACCTAGATCTAGAACAAAACACACAAGAACATGACGCTTTCCTTAAGTTTTAAATATTGAATTTACTAACTAAAGAGGGATCGGTGACATACCGTTTAAATGTCGCTTCCTCTTGCCATCGCCATCCTAGCTCCATTCCAACGCTCATACAATGATGATTCTGCAAAAGAATGCAACCAACCAAAGTGATAGCAATAACATAAACTCAATATAAACCTATGTATGTGATCAAGGAATCATACAATAAAACACAACAAGCTTTATAGGAAAGAATCATATTACTGTATCATATTAAATGTGAAAGAGAGATTACAACCATAGCCTTGATGTCGTAAGGTCCCTTCCAACTATCCTTTGTTCCCCACACACTTTCACTCCA
>JASDQU010255791.1:19955-30283 GCA_032191745.1 Picea mariana
CATGGAAAGGAAAGGAAATGCAAGGCATGGAATGGAATGGAAAGGCAAGGCATGGCAAGGAAAGGAAAGGCATGGCATGGAATCGAAATGAAAGGCATGACATGGAAAGGAATGGCATGGATTGGCATGGAAAGGAAAGACATGGCAAGGCAAGGAAAGACATGGCATGGCATGGAAAGGCATGGAAATGCATGACATGGGATGGCATGGCATGGGAAGCCAAGGAAAGGCGTGGGAAAGGCATGGCACAACATGACAAGGTGAGACAATTCATGGAATGGAATAACAAGGCAAGGAATGGAAAGGCAAGGCAAGGAAAGGCATGGCATGGCAAGGCAATTCAAGGCATGGCATGGTAAGGCATGACATGGCATGGCATGGAAAGGTAGGGTGAGGCATGGCATGGAATGACAAGGTAAGGCATGGGAAGGGAAGACATGGCATGGTAAGGCAAGGCAAGGCATGGAATGGAAAGGCAACGCATGGCTTGGCAAGGAAAGGCAAGGCAAGGCATGGCATGGAATGGAAAGGAATGGAAAGGCATGTAATGATATGGCATGGCATAGAAAGGAAAGGCAAGGAAAGGTAAGGCAAGGAAAGGCATGGCATGGCATGGAAAGGAAATGAAAGGCATGGCATAGCAAGGAAAGGCATGGCATGGAATGGTAAGGAACGACATGGCATGGCATGGAAATAAAAGGCATGTCTTGGAAAGGAAAGGAAAATAAAGGTAAGAAAAGGCAAGGGAAGGCTAAACATATTTTCTTAGCAACCAAAAATAACCACAACATACAAGAATACCATAACAACCATAGCATGTGTTGGGTTTTTATATTCTTTGCAGTGAAAGTTGAGGTGGATCAATCGACATTCAAAGCTGAAGGTCGAGGTGGTTTGATTGAGTAAAGACGAAGTCAAGGTGGATCAAAAAAAAGTTGAACATCGAAGTGATTCAACCGGGTAAATTCAAACTTGAAGGTCGAGGTGGTTTGATATGGTCAAGACATCAACAAAAATTCAAAGAGGTTAACCAACAAGAGATCAACAAGAGGACATGTGGCAACCAACTGAAGACCAAATGAAGGCTGACTGGTAGTCAATGTTAATCTGACTTGGTAGTCGACTGTAACATAATCTTGATATTCATGGTATTTGTATCCAATGATATGCATGGATCTATAACCATATTTGGATGCCTTTTATTTAGGGTTTTTCCTGTTGTAAATCCTATAAATAAGGTGTGTTGTAAGGTTGTAAAAGGATAATCAATGAATCTTGAATCATTAGAGGATGAATGGATAATTGTGAAGGGTCTATAATTTAGAGGTTGCTGGCCATGCAGATGTAATCTGAATTGGATACATAGTTGCTCTTGTGTAAGCAAGAGAGTATGATGTCGATTGTGTATTAGGTGTGGACCAAGGTTAGACATGTAAAATTTTATTATGAATAAATAATACAACAAGGAGTAGAACGCTCAAGGAATGTTGTTTTTCCCAGTTTGGGTTTCCAAGGTAAAATCTCTTTCTACTATGTACTTACTCTGTCATTTACTTTCTTGATTAAATATTTCTTCTCTTCTGCTAGGATTAGCATGGAAGTGTGTCTCATTTCCCAACATGTGGTATCAGATATTGGCTTAACAACCTTTGATCTAAGCTAAACCCTAGGTTCCGGAACAGTCATAACTCTGAAATATGTAAATATTTTGCTAAAGATTGTGTTAAAGAATGGTGAGCAGCTCGAGAATAGAGATCGAAAACTTCAATGGCCATAATTTTGAGCTTTGGAAGCTTAAAATTGAAGATCTCCTTATAGATCAAGAACAATGGACAACAATATGTCAAGGTACCATGTTGGAAGGTATGTCGATGGAAGAATGGGAGAAACCCAAGAGAAGAGAAAACAGTATTATTTGACTTTGTCTTGTAGATTCGTTATTGGTGAATGTCTTAGGTGAAGATTCAAACACGAAACTATGGGACAAGTTGGGAATATTGTACCACTCAAAATCCCTGGTAGATGAGTTGTTTCTCAGAATGAAACTATATCTTATGAGAATGAGTGATGGAAGTTTGGTGACTGAGCATTTAAATGCATTTAATACCATTATAAGATATTTATCTTCTATGGATATTAAAATAACTAAGGAGGATAAATGTATACACCTATTATGTTCTTTTTCGGAATCCTAGGATAACTTAGTCGTGGTTATAGGAATTAATACAACCACATTAGTGCTAGAAGACATGGTTTCATATCTATTGTCAGGAGAAATGAGAAGAAATAACATGGAAGGATCGACCAAATATGATTTAATGGTGAGAGGTCAACCGACTGACAGAGATAATGGAAAATTATATGGTAGAAAGTCTTAGATATAAATCCTTGGATCAGTCGACAAGAAGACGATGGAAATGAGGTAAAGTTGGGCATTACAAAAAGGACTACAGGTCGAAGGTGATGAAAGTCAGTACAATATCCTACGAGAAGCAGTCGACTGAGAGAAACATGACTCCAGATAGGGGAGGTGATGTGTACTTGGTGTCGATCAGTACACAGTCGTATCAATATGTTTGGTTGATCGAATCAGAACAATCCTATCATGTGACACCACATATAGAATGGTTCTATGAATATGAATGATATGAAGGAGGAGAAGTGTTATTGGGGGTTGACTCAGCAATAAGAATTGTTGGACGGGGAAGATTTTGAATGATACTACAATATGGGAGGAGTAGAACCCTTCCAAGTGTGCTACACATTCTGGGTCTGGAAATAAACCTGATATCTATCAGTAAGATGAGTGATGTTGGCATGCACACTCTATTTATAAAGGATTTGTGCAAGATGGTTAGAGATGTGATTGTTTTAATGAAAGGAGTTCTTATTGGAACACTATTCAAGTTTCTAGGGAGTGTCAAATCGACTGGATGAAACAACATCATTGTTGCTGAAGTTGACTCAACCTCTACTCAATTTGACTCAACTCAATCTAAGTTTATTCAAACCGACTCGACAAGTCATCATAAAGTCAACCCAACCATGCTATGGCATGAGATGATGGGACACATTGGAGAGAAAGGACCTCAAACTATGCATAATAAAGGTATGGTCAAAGACTTTCCTTGATTTAATTTAGAATTCGACTTTTGTGAACATTTTATATATGGAAAATAGAGGCGGGTGAGGTTCTCGTCTGGTTCGACAAGGGAAAATGGGATTCTATAATTGGTTCAAAGTGATTTGTTTGGCCCTAGTACAGTTCCTTCATTTGGTGGGTCCTTGTATTATGTATCCTTCATAGATTATTTTTCCATGAAGACATGGATATATTTCCTAAGGGAAAAATCAAAGGTTTTCAATAAATTCAAAGAGTTTAAATATCTTGTAGAAAACCAAACAGATAAGAAGATTAAGGTGCTAAGAACTGACAACGGTGGTGAACTCTATGGAAAATAATTTGATTATTTATTCAAGAAATGTGGCATAGCATTCCAAAATACAACACCATATACCCCAAAACAAAATGGATATGTCGGGAGAATGAACAGAACGTTGATGGACAAGGCAAGGAGCATGCTCAGTGGTGCTGGGATCGCACAAGAATTCTAGGTGGAGGAAATCGACACTGCAAAATATCTATTGAATATGTCTCCTTTGTCAGTGCTAGTCAACACGAATCCACATGAGGTATGTTTGAATAAGAATCCTTCGATTTCACATCTCAAAGTATTTGTTTGTGATGCATTTATGCATGTTCCCAAGGAAAACATGAGTAATATGGACAAGAAAGAAATCAAATGTATTTTCATTGGATACAAAGAAGGAATGAAATGATATAAGATCCGGGATCCTACGTCAAGGAAAACATTGTACAGTCGATATGTGGTCTTCATAGAAGTCAGAGGTAAGTCCAAGCATGAAGAAATTGTTCATATTGAGAATAATCCTGAGGCAATGTGATTTGAACTGAGGAATGAAGAATATGATTTAGATGAGTCGACTAAATTAAAGGAAGAGGTGGAAAAACTGACCTCAATTGTAAGGAGGTAAGAAAGAGTAAGAAAACTATTTGAAAGGTATAATCTACTCGAATTCCATTTTCCTAACTTCCACCAACGATGATCCCAAGTTTTTCGAGACCAAGGTAGTCGAATCAGTAGAGGGAAAACTTTGGAAGGATTCCATGGTTGAAGAGATGGAATCCTTGCACAAGAATGAGACATGGGGCTTAGTCAAGTTACCTAGTGGAAGAAATTTTGTCGGTATTAAATGGATATTCAAGAACAATATGAATGCAGCAGTTCAAGTCGATAAATTAAAATCTCAACTAGTAGCGAAAGGATATTCCCAAGTCGAAGGAGTCGACATCAGTGATATTTTTTCCCCTGTTGAAAAATTAAATGATATTAGAGTACTAATGTATCTAGATGCAAAATTTGATCTGGGAATATAATAGATGGATGTGAAGACAATGTTCCTACATGGGAACCTAAAAGAGGAAATGCACATGAGACAACCTGAAGTATTTGTAGTAAAGGGGAAAAATGATTTAGTGTACAAAATGAAAAGATTCCTTTATGGGTTAAATCAATAACCAAGGATTTGGTACTAAAAGTTTGATACATACATCCTTAGTTTGGAATTTGTGAGAAGAAAAGTTGGTCACTGCATATATTCCAAAGAAGAAGGTGGGTGTTTCATATATGTAGCTTTGCATGTTCATGACATGTTGCTAATTGGAAATAACATGGATACAATAAAGGAGGTGAAGAATAAATTATCATTCAAGTTCGACGTGAATGATATCGGTGCATCTAACTTCATTCTAGGAATGGATATTAAAAGAGATTGAGCATCTAGAAATATCTAGTTGAACCAGATGAAGGATATTGAAATAATTTTGAAACATTTCAATGTGTAGTATTGCAAACCGGTGAAGGTGTCAATTCCTGTGGTAGAAAGGCTAACTATTGAACAATGTCCAAAGGCGTGGAAATAAGTAGAGGACATGGAACATGTTCCCTATGAAAGTGTTGTTGGAATTCTAATGTATGTGATGGTTTGCACTAGACCATAAATTTCCCATTCAGTGGGAGTGTTGAGAAGATACATGTCGAGACATGGGAAGGAGCACTAGACAATTTTCAAGAGAGTATTTAGGTATTTGTGTGGCACAAAATACTATGCTATGTGCTATCAAGGAAAACTAGGAGGTGACAGTGAATTAAATGTACATGGCTTTATTGATGTCGATTGGGCTAAAGATCTGGATTGACAGAGGTCGATTAGTGGATATGTCTTCAAAATGTTTGGTGGAGAAATCAGATGGATGAGTAAGCGATAGGAGGTCGTAGCCTTGTCAACAATAGAAGTTGAATACATGGAATCCACTCATGGAACAAAATAAGCATTATGGCTACAAAGGTTTTGTTCACGAATCAAGTTTGAGTAGAGAGCTATGAAGAAAAGTTGTGATAGTCAAAGCATAATATTTCTGGAAAAGAACTCGGATTATCATTCAAATACTATGCACATTGATGTGTAATAGAATTTTGTGAGAGACATGGTGGAAAGAAACAAGGTATTTTTGGAGAAATTAGACACGTTGGAAAACATAACAAAATCATTGACCAAGTCTATGAGTGTTGTGAATTTATCTTGATGCAAAGAGGCAATGGGCATTGTTTCGCTGGGTTTGTGAACGAAATTTCAATGGGCTCTTAGTTTCAACAAAGAAAACAAAAAGTGGGAGAATTTTGGGTTGATATATTATTTGCAGTGAAAGTCAAGGTGGATCGACTAAAATTCGAAGTCAAAGGTCAAGTTGGTTAGATCAGGTAAATACAAAGTTGAGGTGGATCGACAACAAGTCAATTGTCTAGGTGAGTCGACTAGGTAAATTTGAAGTCGAAGGTTGAGGTTCTTCTACATGGTAAAGACATTGAAAATAAGTCAAAGAGGTCAACCAACAAGAGGTCGATCGGCAGGAATGTTGTGACTGAATGAAGATCGAATGAAGGTCGACTGGTAGTCGACGATAATCTGACTTGGCATTCGACTGTAACAAAATCCCAAGATTCACAGGATTTGTAGCCAATGATCTACATCGATCATTAAACTTTTTTGGGCTCCTTTTCTTTATGGTTTTCCTGTTTTAAATCCTATAAAGAAGGCATGTTATAAGTCTATAAAGGTTGATCAATGAATATTGAATATTTATATGATGAATGGATAATTTCCAAGAGTCTATAATTTAGAGGTTGTTGGTCATGCAAATGTAAGTTGAATTGGCTACATGGTTGTTCTTGTTTAAGAAAGAGGGTATGATTTCAATTGTGTCTTAGGTGTGGACCAAGGTTAGACATGTAACATTTTATTATGAATGAATAAGACAACAAGGATCATAATGCTCAAGGAATGTGGGTTTTCGCGGTTGGGTTTCTAGGGTAAAATGTTTGTGTACTATGTGGTTGATATTTCATTTACTTTATTTATTAAATATTTCTTACTCCCTTATTATAGGTTTAGCATGGAAGTGTGTCTCATTTCCAAATAGCATGAAGACAAAATTTCAATCATTCATAAATGTGAAATTTGTGGTTAATGATTCCTTTTACATACCTATGGTCATTCAAGTAGACCATCAAGATCACTTCTAACACTAATGGTCTTCATTAACTTCTCATGCTCAGAGTGATGGAAGAAGTATCGTACCTTTGATGAGTATTAACTTATCTCCCTCACAATTGCATAACTAACTAGAAGAATGACCTCACTTCTTTGTTCTGCGTCTTTTTCTCATGTCGAGTCCTCTACCTGACCATCATGGAAACTCTTCATCATCCCTGGAGGTTATCTCAATGTGTTCATCATCAATGGGCATTATACAAAGATTCCTTAGATTCTTTGGCAGTCTAAACTCTTCATCTATTATGTTAGTTACAACCATTCAATTATGTCTTATTTGGCTTCTAAGCCCCTTCCTTCACATGATCACTAGCGGTGACCATACACCTGGGCTTAACGAGCGCTTGAGCCCTTATCAATTCAACGACCATAATTCATTCTCCTGAAATGGATGCCTGTCGTAACTTTGAATCTTTTCCCTTCGGAACTTTCGGGTTTGAAACCTTTTGAAACTTCCAAATCAGAATTCCTAAACAGATCGAATGGTTTACATTCATTTTGCAAAAACATATATATCGTTAGATTTGATTCTTACAAGGCTTAATCTGACGGCCAAGACTTAATCAATCGTTGACATGGATGGCCACCTTTTACTCTGAGTCTTTGGCTATTACACTTCTGCTAAACTTCCACTGTATCTTGATCAATGGTTGAGAGTGCACCCGACATCAGATCGACGGTCGATATCTCCTACGGGTCTCCAGACTTCAGATATCTCAAATATCAACTCGTTATTTTCTCCATACGTCAATCTTTTGAAGTTGTCAATCCACTGATGGATGTCCCTTTTGGATCAACGGTCGAGAAGGAGATCTACAGACTTTGAAGATTTCAAATCTCAAACCCCTTATTTCCTCTAGATTGATGTCACTTACTTACATCACTTGATGACGTCTCATGAGCCTAGTAGTTGCCATGTGTCACTCGGATTAGTGATTTCCACGTACCTGAAATGTCGAATCAAATTGACACTTGTCATTGTCTGATTGTGCCACATGTCCTTGTTGACATAGTCTTACTGACATGGATCCTCATGTGGCCCATTTTCTTATCCTGGATCTAACAGTTTTCCTAACTCCCATTGTATCTTAGATCGACGATTGAGAGTGACTTCGGACCTCCATCCTTCAGGACTTCGGGACTTTTGACATTTCTTGGTGGTGAAACTCGCAAAGAGATTCTCCTGGAGTGATGCAACTTGCTTATGTCACTCGTTTACATGGAACGAGCCAATTTATTCTTGACACTTGTCATCATCTGATTATGCCATGTGTATTCACTAACGTGGTCTGCTGACATGGTCTGCCACATATCCTTGTTGACGTGGTCTGCTGACATGGTCCGCCACATATCCTTGTTGACGTGGTCTGTTGACATGATCTGTTGATGTGGTCTTATGACATGGTCTGTTGACCAACAACACTTATCCAATGGTCCTCGTATGTCCTCCAAATCCGATGGTCCTTATTCATTTTGGATTTCCGGGCTTTGGGTTTTTCCAATCTCAAACTTTCCAAAGCGTAACTTCCTCATATCTTTATATCCGAAGTGAATCTTGTTCATTGATCAGAATCTTATATCGACGGCTCAATATTTTTGTGTTGTATCTCTTCTAGCATATCTTGTCCTTCCACTTGGAATGATCCAATAGCTGATGAAAATTTGCATTTCAGGAATTTCAAATCTCAAGCTCTCCAGAGTGTAACCTCCTTGCATCTTTAGATCTGAAGTGAATGTTGTTTGTCGATCATGAACATAGATCGACGGCTCGATCTTTATTTGATGCGAATTTGTTGGTTGATCCTATCCTTCCACTTGGAATGATTCAATGACTGACAAAAATTCGCATTTGAGGAATTTCAAATCTCAAGCTTTCCAAAGTGTAACCTCCTCACCTCTTTAGATCCGAAGTGAATGTTGTTCATCGATCATGAACTTAGATCAACGACTGGATCTTTCTGCGATGTGGCTTTGCTGGCTTATCCTGTCCTTCCACTTGGAATGATCTAACGGCTAATGAGAATTCACATAATCGAATTCTCAATCGTTTTTCCCCACTTATCCTATCCTTCCACTCAAACATTATCCAATGGTTGTGAGGACACTCGAAGTAGATCAATAGTCGATGATGATTGCGGAACCACAACTCGCAAGTGATTTAAATCGACACCCAAACTCCACAATTTGAAGTTGTGCATTGTTGGTGATTCAACCACAATTGTCGATCTTCGAAGCTATAAGACTAGACGGTCCTGAATAATTGTGGTATTGTAACAAGCGTGATGTTTAATTCTCCTTTCAATCTTCGTAATTCATCCTTGCCGTAGATTTGGCGATTGTGCATTCGATGGTCATGATTTAATCTGACTTAAACTCATTGTTTGTTGGATCAACCACAGTCATAGATCTTTGAAGCTATGAGATTTGATGATCTAGACAGATTGTGGGATTGTAACTGGTGAGTAGTTTAATTCATCTTTCACTCCCCGCAATTAATCCATGTCATAGATTTGGCTTGCAGATCCAACGGTCTTGATTTGATGTGAGTTTTATTGTGCCATCTCTTTTGAGATTTGATTCCTTCTACACACTCTGCCTGTAATCATGCCATCATCGTTGTTGTTCTTTCCATCAATGAAAAGCACGTTCTTTTCTGTAAATCATGCCAACAATCTCCCCCTTTGGCATTAATGGCAACCCTAAAAGGTTGCTCTATTCTGCTTGGACCTCCAACTATAGCATCCAAACCACTCCTTTTCTCCCCCTTTGACATCAATGTCAAAGATAACATGCTCCCACTGAGTTTTTGTAGTATCTTTTAGAGGTATCATATATTCAACGAATACATACTCCACCTGACAGGATGGACTTTGTTAGGTTGATAATGGGTTCATGCCCAACTTCTGGCATAGATACTCAAACTGATATTTTGCAAGCGATTTAGTGAAGATATCAGCAATTTGACCTTTGTATGGAATATAATGCAAAGAAACAACAATGTTGGCCACTTGTTCCCTCAAGAAGTGATACTTGATGGGTGTATGCTTGGTCTTGGAATGAAATACATGATTCTTTGACACACTGATTGCACTAGTATTATCACAATGAATTAGGATTGGTGTAGTATATTTTACCTCCAAGTCTGCAAGTATCTAAATCATCCATAATACTTGGGTACAACAAGTGGCAGCTTCAATGTACTCATATTTTGTAGTTGATAAGGAAATGGAACCTTACTTCTTTCTCAACCATGATACAAGGGAATCTTCGAAGAAGAATGCACCTCCACTCATGATTTTCCTTTCATCCACGTAGTTAGCCCAATCAACATCTGAATATATTGATAGTTAAAAATTCTGATTCCTAGGATACCATAGGCCCTAGTCCATTGTTCCTTTCAAGTACTTGGATATTCTTTTGACAACTAACAAATGACTCTGTCTAGGTGCATCCTTGTTAAGCCCTAATATTGGCTCATTACCCCTTAATTAGGGCATATTATATTAGTAATTTTATTTTATTTATGTTGGCATTAGGCCATTAATTGTAATTATACCTCCTAGTCTCCTATATATACCAAGGAGACATTTTCATTTCGAATCATCTTGTACTTGAACATTTAAGTGGGGTAAAAG